>CM035796.1:8549986-8637486 GCA_020466265.1 Siphamia tubifer
AAATATTTCTAACCACTGTAAGAAGTGAAGTAAAATGTTTTTAAATTGACCAATTCATTATAAGTATAATAAGGGTACAAGTAGAGGATCAAAGTTATGCTTTGAATTGCACTGCTAAAAAACAACAACACTATGATTAAAGAAGGGCAGCAGACAGATATTAATTAACCATCACTGAGCCATGAAGATGATTTCATATTTTCATTACTCTGTTAAATCTCTCCTCTTTCAGGTCCTTTCCCTGACATCCTGCAGGAGGCTCAGGTTCCTCTGATTCTTCCAGATACATGTCAGCATCTGTTACCTCAATACAACATCACATCTGCCATGTGCTGTGCTGGATTCCCTGAGGGTGGAGTTGATTCCTGCCAGGTAACAAAACACAATTAATATTTAGTTAACTGTCTACACTCCATTAGAATGAAATCACATGACATCTCTTTACATCACAGGTGTCAAACTCCAGTCCTCGAGGGCCGGTGTCCTGCATGTTTTAGATGTTTCCCTCTTCCATGTGATTCAGTTTAACCCTTTAACTCCTGAGAACTAACAAAATAATTGGTAAGATGAGCAAAGTAAGACACAAATCAAAGAAAAATACTAAATTTAAAAAACCAAAATGTAGAAAAATAAACAAAATGAGCAACAAAAACTAATAAATATTTATAAAATGACAAATATGTGGAAAATTACTTATTACTTAATAATCTTTGCTTCTGCCTGAGCCTTTTTCAGTCAAATTCTGTATTTTTTTCTCTCTTTTTGCTGCTTTGAAGTGAACATATGACTGAAATAAACTAAACTTTAAAAAAATCAAAAAAAAAACTAGTATTGAAATTTGGTCCCAGCAATTTTAATTTTGCCTTTAAAAAAAAAAAAAAAAAATTCTTGCTTTTTGGCACCTATTCCATGCACAAAACTAAAAGGAAAATGGTTGATTTTTTTCAGAATATTTAAACAACATCATCCATTCAGAATGCATCATCCCTGACACATTAAGAGACACATAATCAGCTCCTCATCAGACTGATAATGATGCAATGGCCTCCAGGTGTAATGGAAGAGGGAAACATTTAAAACATGCAGGACACCGGCCCTCGAGGACCACAGTTTGACACCAGTGCTCTACATCAATAAATATTGTAAAAAGTCTTGATCAATAAATCTCATACATCATCATCTCATATGGAAATACTTAGATCACAGCAGATATAGACACATGTTTTCATAGAGAATGTTGATGAAAGCAACGATTTGTAGGTTTCCACATTATCAAACTACATCTTTTGACATTGTTTTAATAGCTACTAATGTTTTTACATACTGTGATGTTGTTCCAGGGTGACTCTGGAGGTCCACTGATGTGTCTGGATAATGGACGCTGGTCTTTGATTGGTTGGTTTCTTTCACACAGTAGATTAAATACATTAGCAGGATAGTATATGTCTGGTTATAAGCAGCACGAGACTATCTTTAACTTGATGTGAGGCATGTGAGCAAGAAATGTGATCTGATTGGCTCTCTGGCAGGTGTCACCTCTTTTGGGATTGGCTGCGGACTACCTCAGAAACCTGGAGTTTACGCTCGAGTCTCTGCCTTCAGCTCCTGGATCGCTAAGATCAGACGCTCCTACTCTTCTTCCTCTTCATTTATATCTTTCTCTTAAGTTTACATTCAGGATCATTTCTTTGGCACTATCAATATTAACTTAGAACACATACTTGTTTTTTTTTGTTTTTCTTACTGAGAATATATTCATTATTTGTCTATTTCTTTCTTTCTTTCTTTCTTTCTTTCTTTCTTTCTTTCTTTCTTTCTTTCTTTCTTTCTTTCTTTCTTTCTTTCTTTCTTTCTTTCTTTCTTTCTTTCTTTCTTTCTTTCTTTCTTTCTTTCTTTCTTTCTTTCTTTCTTTCTGTCAAACTTTAACTCAGGATAATTTCTCTGCTAGTTATAATGTAAAGTTTGTACAAAATTTGCCAATTTGCTGATTGGCATTTTATTTTATTTGTATTAAAATGTGTACTGAGCAATAGTTGTTTTTTTTTTTTTAAATCTTCATTTCATTTTTCATTTATATCGAGCAAGCAACACAAGTAACTTGCAAACAACAGTGTGTGAAAATACAAAGACTCAATTGAATACATGCAAGCCCAATCAATCAGATTAGAATCTTTAATGTATAATGATAAAGTCACGGTCACTTTAGACAATGAATATTCTACTACTTTAATAACAGATGAAATTTCCAGTAATTTTCATGACTTTGGGAAAGAAGCTGATGCTAAATGATACTAAAGGTGAATAAAAAAACTACACAAATGAGTACAGGTTGTGAGGTAAAATGCATTCCAGGTCTCTGAGGGTTAATTAAAATAACAGATGTTGCCATTGATGTGAACATGTGTCAGGTTTACAGAAGTTACCTCCTTCACTAAAAGTAGAAAAAGTAAAGGACAGTGTAGTAAATCAGCCCTACAGTATATGTGAGTGTATAGTAGAAGTGAAAACACTTTTCTAAACTTCAGGAAAGGCTTAAGGACGACCAAAAAAACAAAACAACCTGCTCACTGACACCAGCCAGTGGACAACAGCTGATACTGCAGATGTGTGTGGTGTGTAAACGTGGAGTTTTCATCTAAAATAACAGAGAAGAAAAACAGTCAGAGTGTGACAGAGTGCAGATACTGTGTACTGTTACTGCAGACAAATTAAACAGACAGACAGCCAGTGGGTGGAGATACAGACAGACAGACAGACAGAGGGAGGAGATAATGAGACAGAGTGGAGGAGTTCGACCTAGAGTTTTCAGTCTGCTCTCAGCTCTCAGTCGGACTCTGTTTAACCCCATCTGTGTCTCAGAATGGATCAGTGTGGATTCATCATCACTGTGTTTCTGCTGCAGATCTGCTCAACACATTCACTTCATTTCACTGAAGACACAGGTGAGGATCACTGCTGCAACTGCACAACCTCACACCTCTGCATGCTCCTGATAATACTACTGTTTAATATTGATAGTATAACTACAGTTAATAGTATTAATTCTGCTAACACTGTGAATACTATAGTACTGATAGTGCTGTTACTACGACTACACCATTAATAATAGTACTAATGCTATTGACACTACAGTTTATACTGAAAATACACAAATATTACCTCAATACCACTGATAGTATTTGTAGTGATAGTACTGATGCAACTAATATATATAACACTACTCCTGTAATAACTTTTTTTTTAATCATTATTGGACTGTTTTTATTTTTAATTCAAATTTTATGATTGATTCTTGTATCTGATGGCAAGCTGCTGCATCGAAATTTTACTGAATGTGCACTATGGTAGATATTTGTGACAATAAAGTGGCTATTCTATTCTATTCTATTCTATTCTATTCTATTCTATTCTATTCTATTCTATTCTATTCTATGAGGGTATTAAACAGTGTAAATAGTAAACAGTGTATTAAAAACAAAAATTAACACACTGTTTGCACCAATACTACTCGTGCCATTAATGTAATACTGCATACTGATACTACTGATACTGTTCTAGTACTACACAAATGTGTGTGTATATATATATATATATATATATATATATATATATATATATATATATATATATATATATATATATGCAACATAATACTGTACAGAGATTGCAACTGTTACTAAATACTGCTAATTCTGTCCAACTGTCAGTACATACAATAGTACTATTGTAAATACTACTGATACTGTTGTGTGTAATGCAGTAATACTAATAACACAGCAGTAGCTCATAATAAAGCAGAGCCACCATGTTAATATAATGAAGACCAAACACGTGCATGTGCTTTTAAGATTTTATGCACATTTTCCAACAAAAACTCACTGGTCATAATGAATAAAAAAGATGAGTTTTGAAAAAAATAATCACATCCTAAACCTTATTCAACATCTACTTTATAATGCATCATCGTTAGTCAGTTGAATTAAATAAGTAAATAAATTAATAAATAATAATAAAAAAATAAAATGAAGAATAATAATAATTCAGGAAAGAATAGATGATGTTTCAATCACCTGAAAACAGCACCAGAGTTAAAATAAATATAAAATATTAATGTGAAAGCATGTTAATTCGCTATATCTATTTATTGTAATGAAAACATGACATATAACTGACATAAATGACATGTTATTACACCACATGAACAAGTGAAGTCACTTTATTCACACATTTAGATCCAATGAGGCCAACACTACTTGGTGTCAAGATGTCAATCAAAAACGTCCTTGGTCTTCTCTTAGACATGATCTAAACAGCAGCACAAGGCGTTTCTGGATCATATTTTGTAACAGCTATAAACAATTACTTTCACACTGTAAAAACTGAATGACATCATGGGTTTTGTCACTGCATTTTTTACTACTTTGTTTGCATTAGACCTTCTGAAACAGAGCCATTGCCTTGTTGTTGTCACTGTTGTACTTGACCGTGGAGCGGGTCTCCATGGTGTTTACCCCTCTGATCTCTGACCTCAGCAGTGTAAGGTGTAGCAGACCCTGCCTGCTACGACCCTATGTATGTGATCGTATCCCAACGCTCCCAGTTCAGTCCACGAGGTTCGGCTGGTTCAGATGGAAACTGTGCGGAATGCTCCTGCACATTTTTCCCATAAATCTTTGTGTTTATGCGTGTGTGGTTTAAAGAATGTGAAGGATTCAGATCAGATTACATCATATCCTCCGAGTGTGTGTGTGTGTGCGACCTTTGACCTCAAACAGAAGCAACCTTCTTTCCCCTGATCTGCTTTAAATCAACGCTTTAATAGTTTTACAGTTGTTTCAATTTGACTTCTTGTTGCCAGTTTAGTTTGATGTTGTTTTCAAAGCTGCTTTGTTGTTTTAATTTAGCTTTTACTTTTGGAAAAATACTTAGTCTCATTTTTTAATAGTTTCCATTAGAATTTGGCAACGTGGACTAAAAATCATAGTGCATGACATCAGGGATGCACTGATATACTGTAACAGCCTTCAGTTCACTGAGGCTTTGGCTAACGTTTATCTGTTGTGGTTTGTTTAAGACTGTTCAGTCATCAAATATTTTACATCTGATGACTGAATTTGTGCTCATTTAAAGACACTCTGTTGAAAAACTGAAAGACTTAAGAACAATTTTTCATTCTCCACTGACACAAAAAGGGGAATGAATAACACCCAAAACAAATCAGTATCAGCACCGTTGTCAGTTAAGGTGTTACTTTAAACATCAGTGTCCACTCAGATCACACACTTGTAGATGTTTTTTCTAACATGGGAAAAACCACACACAGCTAAAATCACACAAGATACCACAAAAAAAACCTGACAACTCAATCTATATCCTGTCATGAATAACATATAGATGTTATCTGGAAGTAAAGGTGTTCAGTAACAGAATGCAAATAGTCTACAGCAGTGGTTCTGAATCTTTCTGTCAGGCCCCCTTTAGTGGATAAGAACACTCCAGCCCTTCCCTCAACCTCAACAACATTGTGAGAGGTGCAATTATACAGTGGTGCAATTATAACTTTTACTGTAAGAAACATCAGTATCATTGCAATACGTTTTTGTTTTCCCTTGAACGATTTGTTGTGCGAGTTAAAAAATAAATGTGATTTTTGCTTGAACACAAATTAACTCAACAAGACCATTGTGTTCCCTCAGACAATATTTTTCCAAATAGAAATAGGAAAACCACAAGTATGACAATAAAGTAAAATTTTTGTATTTTATTTTTTAAAATAAACACATTTTTAGTAACAAAGATAAATATTTTAACAGTATCAGTGGGCCAGTGAGTCAATTTCCATTGAACATTAAAATGCAAACTGTATAAAATGTGCAAAGACAAAAACATGCCACATGTTTCTTTTCCAGTCCACTCCTTGTCCAAACCTAAACTCTTTGTGTAGTCACAGATCACCATGGCAGTAGATTTGTTTGTTGTACATCCCTAAAATGATTCCTGGGTCCATTTCATTAGCAGGTTTAATGAAAAGTCTGTTAACTCTGAAAATCCCTCATTTAGGGGGTTAACAGACTCAGAGTTTTCATTAAATCTGCTTATTTAAACAGACCCCAGGGTGCTTCAACACTTAGAGTATTAGTTTTTGTTCTAAACTGGGAAAAAGAATAACTCGTCTTCAGTGAGGTAAAGGCGTGTTGGAGAATCACTGGTCTACAGGCTGAGAACATAACACAAATGGACCAAACACTGACATGTAAACTAACAAAAGGCAGGATGATGGATTAAAATGCATTGAAATTTATATGAAAGATTCACCTCCAAATAAGGAGTGCAGATGTACTCAGATGTAGGTCTTTAACTCATGAGAGAGTAAAAAATAAAATAAGATAAAATAAAATAAGCAACAAAATGAACAAAAACAGCCAAAGTGATCAGTAAAATGAACAAAAATGAATATTAAACGAACAAAATAATATGTAACATGAACAAAGTAAGACACTAAAAGAACACAATTGATGAAAAATAATAAAAATAAAAAAATAAAAAACGAAACGTAGTAAAAAAAAAAAAAAAAGAACGGCATCAACAGAAACTAAGAAATATTCACAGAATAGCAAATAACATTTAAAAAAAGCAAAAACAAAATGAAGAAAAAAAATAAAATAAATGACTAGTGTTGTAATTTGGTTCCAGTAGTTTTAGTTTGGGCTTTTTCTTTGTACAACAGTTCCATCAACAAAATTCTCAGAAATATAACTTTAAAAAAATTTGACACTTTCTACAATTTTAAACTAAACCATCCATTCAGAACATGTCAGCACTGACACATCAGGGGTTAAAGGGTTAAAGGGGTCATATTTCCTAAATCCACTTTTATTAGTATTTGGTTCATTTATTTGTGTATTTGGATCTGAACAGTTCATACAATTAAAATGTTAAACCTCCAGGTGCTGCAAAGCTTTAATTCCTTAATAATGTGTTATAATTTATAACTATAAAACTATAGCTATAGCACCAGCTGTAGTCCATACTGAAAATATGTCCAAACTCTGAGCTGATTACCTAAAATGTTCTGTTGTTTTTTTGTATTAATGCCCAAGTGGCTGACTGGGACAGAGCAGCACAGACAAAAGTGAAACCAATACTTTAACAGGTAAAGTGCTATTTTCTGCATGACCACTAGGTGTTACCAGCTGAAAAATCCTGGCTGCTATACATTTACAGTCAAGATTCTTTTTAAAAAATTTTTTTACAAACCCAGTAATAATGTTCCTATGTGTAAATAACTGATTATGTGTTTCAATAGCAGCTGCTGAGCCAGACTTTTGAGAGATTCTATTCATTGATTAAAGAATATTTTTAGATACATCAACTGTGCATCTCCACAGGTGTATCTGTTGGTTTGCTGATCCCATTCTATTTAAATATTAATATTTGTATTTAAATATTGAACGAATATTTTGGGATAATATCATGAATCCATTCATGTAAATCAATTCAATAATGATGAACAGTCAAAGTGTAATGAACAAAAGGACTCACGTGTGCAGTGCTGAAGTGGATATGTGTATTTATTAGACAGAAACTAGAAGATGGGTAAAAAGCAAACTCAAAACCTGAGACTGGAATAAAGGATAGTCCACAGGGGGACAATGAGATCCAACAGAAGACAGACCACAGTGTTATGGCACACTGTAAACCTGAATAAGTTAGCAGAACTCAAAAATGTAAAACAATCAATTGCCTCAATTATTTTAATTTGATGAAACTGAAAAAAATACAAGTTTCCAGAACTCAAAATTTAGATGCTTATTAAAATATACTTAAATTAAAGCTTATAAACTTAGTAGTCTAAGGTTCTATCAGTTCTACTGGGAGCTAAAGGCAAGGTTCAGTGTCTTTGCTCAAGGACACTTGAACAGCCAGAGCCAGGACGTGAACCTTTGACCCTTCAGTCATTGGATGACCCGCTCTACCAACTGAACCACAGTCGCCTCTGAATAAAATTACTGTGCTTTGTGATTGGAATTTTTAAAAAATATATATATTAGTGGTTATTTGGCAAACTCTAAAATTGTATTTTCAGCATCTACTACATCAGTTAAGTTATTTTTTTTTCAATCATCCTTATTTGAAACAATAGTAATGACAGTACAATATCATTCTCAGCATTTAATGACTTAATTCCAGTAACTTGTACCTCATCTATGTTGTTAAGTTATGTTCACTTATATCCACAATAGTTCCCCTTAATGAAAATAAATATTAGTTGGAAGTAGCTACTTAAAAAGAAGAATACATTTAAGTTAGTAGTACTATTACTGAAACTTTGAGTATTCACAGCTTAATATATTTAATTATTCTGAACATTAGGGTTTACAGTGCAGGATTGGATGCAATGGAATGACACATGTAATGATCTAGCAATGACTGGAGGAACAGAGGTGCTCATGTGGGTGTAAGAGGGAAGAGTTAGCTGGTGTCAAACAATGGAACAGATCATGAAACCAAGTAACTCCATCCTCATGGCTGATATTGTCATGAACACAATTTCTGAGAAATATCTTGTTTTGTTTTGTTTTTCTAAATTGGCAAAAAAACTTTTATTCTGATTCGGGGATGAATTTATTACAGTTCTTCAGCTAAAGGTCAAAGGTCAAGGTCAGTGTGACAAAGAGGTTTTGGTCCTACGTAGTAATAACTGGAATGAGATACATGTCAGTGAACTTAAAATTCTTGTTTCCTGACAAACAACTCCACTGTAGCTGTGGTTAATAAATTACCCGTTGGTTCCATAACCTAACCGAGTGGTTTTGGCATCGAGACGCTCACCAAGCAGCCACTTTATTACCCACAGTGGCAGAGTCAGGCTGTAGGTCGCTTCCATCTGTGAGTATTGTGTTTGTTAGTTTTTGGCTATTTTCACATAACTCGATAAGAAATCGGGCTAAGATAATCAAACTTAGCAGTAATACAGGCTGTGTTACATACTGCTCTCATTGAAATTCTGGGTTTAAAAGGTCAAAGTTCAGGGCCTCAGAATCAATTGGTTAAAACCTCTGTCAAGTTCAGGACAGTGTGTTTCATTTAGTTGGGTAAACACTCTCATACACATCATTACGTCATAATAAGCCTCCTCTTCTTGTAATGGGGGGGGGGGTTATAATGCTTCATCCCCCCTGAGTATCACTGATCTAATTGAATAAACTAATCAATAACTATTTCTTCTTCTCAGATTCTCTTCATCAGTTTCTTTCGGAGTTCAGCATTGTTCATCCAATCAGGACAGACTCTGAGGGGCATTTATTGTCAGCATCAAGCTCTGCCCACCGCAGCAAGAGAAACGCCAACTTCACAGAAGATAAACCCACAGAAAATCCATCATCCAGTCAGACTGGGTGGAGTCAACAGGAAGAGGAGGGGGAGGAGGTTTTCTACAATGTCACACTGTTTGGTAAACACCTTCACCTGCGGCTTCATCCAAACTCCCGCCTTGTGGCTCCAACCGCCACAATGGAGTGGTGGGAGGAGTCAGGACAGAAACACTCAGAGCCTATTGGAGAAGCCCACTGCTTCTACACAGGAGAGGTGTCCAATATGGAGGACACATCTGTTGCCATTAGCAACTGTGATGGTCTGGTAAGTGTCACAAATAATTTTACTTTTATTTTGAGGAACTGATTGAATCTTGAATTGTCCACTTGAAACTGTTAAAGATGATAATTATAGCATTTTCCCCAAATAAGTCATATCTTTCAGGAGTTAAACATGTTCATACTTTGTTATTGATAAATGTTGCATATGTGTGTGAATGTACAGTATATATGCAGGTTCATGCAAATGAAGTTGGTCTTCAAGCACATGGTAGTTTCCGTTATGTGCTAATGATAATTGCTAATGCTAGGTGTGCAATATTATATATAGTAGACAAGAGTGACAGGCACACTAGTGTTAATGCTAGAGGTTGAAAAACATCACTGTAGGTCTACAACTGACGCTCCAAATTCACTCAATAAAATGAACTTTCAGAATCTTCAGTGATGGAATGTATGGAGTGTGTTGGTGACTGTTGACCCCAAGTGGTGATTTAGTTTGTCACATTTTTCATCCCTTTTGAGTTTGCAGGTCTGGGAGAAAATACTGTCAATAGGTGCAAGATGCAACAATAAACTATAATGTGCAAAGTAAAATGCCGTTTTTCTATCATTTGGATACTATAGTGCATATGTTTATGACGGGGTATGGACATCATGCAGAGGTGAGTTTATAGTACAGTGAAAAATGGAAAAGAAACACAAGCAAGTGCACATATAGCAAGCACATACACACACACACACACACACACACACATATATATATATACACTTTACACAAAACAGTTACTCAAGGCCATGAGCTGGGATTTTTTTTCATTCACACAGAATGGTCACACTGGGTATATGGTACCTTACCAAAAGATAAGGTGCCAACAGAGCATAAAAACAAAGGAATTGTGGGAGGAAATTCCAGCACCCTTCAGCACTGGAATGTTGCAAGGACACATGAGGACAACAAAGGACCCAGAAGATAAGCAGCAAGGACTTCTGCTCTACTCTGTGCGACAGACCCAACATTTTAACTCTTAGGGTTTGTTGACCACCCCATTTAATTTTAGATGCATCGTCCCCTCCCCAGCAACCCCATTTTTTCTCAGTTCATCCACATCCAACTTTAGTCCTGATAAAGCTCTCAAAGCTTCACCAAGTTGTTTCAGAAATGTAGAGCGATCTTCTTTGTGACTCAGCAGAACGGTTCAACAGGTCGATTCCCAAACTTACTGACTGAGTCACCACAGAGCTAAACTGTCCCACACAGTTCGTAAGATTGTCCTAGGACTGGGTCATAGACAGCTTTAGCCCGGTCACAGTGTCTATGACCCAGAAGTCTCCACATTATCAGATCTGGCCTTTTCAAAAAAAAAAAAAAAAAAAAAAAAAGTTTGGGCACCCCTACTTTAAAGACTTGAACCATCTGTAAATCCAGTGTTTTGCAGAATTGTCTCAGTAGCACATTTGTAGTTTTGCAAACATTAAATCTCCCACATGAGATGTGATCCACACATTCCAAATTTGGTACACATACATATCAAGTCCAGATTCACAAAAACAGCCTGTTAAAGCTATAACCCAAACCCAACATGTGGTCTGCTACTTTGTTTGAACATACACTTTTTGCCCCATTTTTGATCGTTTTTAGCCTTTGCCATGTTTGCACATGAAGAAATATTTAACTCCTTTCTACAACATGGGAAACCAGACTAGGTCTAAATATGTCTACTGAACCACATTAAAACCCTTCAAATCGACCATACAGTTTTCACTGCAGAATGTGTACATACAATCAGGGTAATAGTATCTTTTAAGGTGGTGTTTTTTTTTTTGCCTTTTACTCACTGTATGAAGTGATATGAGCCAGTCACATAGGTTTTAATGACACGTTGACTGTTCCACCTGTTTTCAATAATTCACTTTATGGCGTATGCTTTTGTGATGATGTGATCTTTACTTAAGTGTGGATTCCAATCAGGTTACATGAACTCTGATAATTCTATTTCCTTAGTTCAGGAAAAACCATTGATGAAACATCATTCAGACAGATCTGCATCTGTGACCCACTCACTTTATACAAATGATGGAGGGTTTTCTACTGTTTATAATAACATGGGTCACATGTCCTATATTGTTTGTTAGAGAATACAGAGAATATAAGTCAATTCATCTGCAGCTGCAGATGTTTGGACAGCTGTTAGCATTTTTGAGCCTCCTGACTTTCCATATGTGTGAGCAGTTCAAACCATCAAGACCAAAAAACAGTGACACGAAGAGAAATCGGATTATGAAAAGCTTTTTATCCAAAATGACAAATGAAAACGGTAGATTCGGTTTCAGGAAGCTCAAAAAAGTATTCCAAAAACGATCCAGTTATGGAGGAACAGAAAAAGTAATACATGTAAAAAAAATATAAATGCTGCATGCATAGTAGAATTCAATAAGCGGTGTCAGTGGTAATGCAGTACAACTTATTCTGTTGCATCAAATCTGAAAGTACTGAAACTGAGCTAAAACTGTGAGCTCAGTGAAATAAGATGGAACTGTAAAAAACATAAATGCACAAGTGCTTAAAGTGTAGATGTATAGATTTTAATGTGAAACATGCGGACTGCAGAGGAGAAATGATGAATAGAAACAGTAGAAGCATGTGAGAGCAGGAATGAATTGGTCTGCAGAGACAGAAACCAAAACGCTGTGAAAGATCAGACATCGACGTAAGTAAAAGTCAAACAGACCTATAGGAGTGAGTCCCAGTTTACCTTCACTTCTTACAGTGTGAACGCAGACGAGTGATTTAAGCCAGATGTGGAGGAAAGATGAGAGGCGTTTAAAGTGACCAAGGAAAAAAAGAAACCAGAGTGGAAAGACAGAAAAAAAAAGTGAGGGGAAAAAACTGAGGAGAAAAGAAAAGAACTGCAGAAAGATAAACAGAAAGGAAAGCACGTGAATGCATGATCATTAACACCTGAATAAAATATTATCAAACAAATTAGCAACACTATTACATACAGAAAAATATCGATGAGTTGTTTAATAATTTAATTGTATTAATAAATGATGACTCACATTTAATATTGTTGACATACTGTTGTCTCCACCACCATGGAGACTTCAGTAAGACGTGGTGGGTGACACAGTGGTGCAGTGGTTAACACTTGTGCCTCACAGGAAGAAGGACGCTGGTTCAAATCCCACACCAGACCTTTCTGTGTGGAGTTTATATGTTCTCCCTGTGTCCGTGTGGGTTTTCTCCAGGTGCTCCAGTTTCCTCCCACTATCCAAACACATGCACTGATAGGTTAACTGGTTAATCTAAATTGTCCATAGGTGTGAATGTGAGAGTGATTATTTGTCTATATATGTTCAGCCCTGAGATGAACTGGAGACTCATACAGGGTGTACCCCGCCTTCACCCATTGTAGCTGGATTAGGCCCCCAGTGACCCCCATGACACTAGTGAGGATAAAGTGGGTTCAAATGATGAAACGAAACTGTTAGTCTTCAAAGCAGGGGAAGTTCATCTTACAGTTCCATCATGAAACTGGTCGTATTATAGCAAAGCAATTAAAACAAAAAAAGGAATGTATAATTGAGGCTGTATCTCTACCATAAAACCACAGCAACACACACTTGCAGGTATCTGACCTGAACCTTTTACTCTTCAGCTGATATAGTCACAGCACTTTGCCAAACGACCTCTTAAACTTGGGGCCATTGGTGCTCAGTCCCATGGGGCTGTATGATGCCAGTATGTTTAAACATCGCTGTCAGTCAAAAATGATTCAGCCTTTCAAACGAATACCTACTCTTTTAAGCAATTCATCCAATCCAACGTCCAGAGTCCAGCATCCTGGCTCGCCTACTGACCCGTTCACCCCCTGTGACACTGAACATCTGTGGAAGGGTTTTTGGATGATTTTATGCACTGAGCCACTGACTACCATCCTTCCCTGCAGTGAAAATAACAGCTCAGTGCTGCCTCATAGACAACCTGCTGATGCTTGATGTCCATGAGGAATTCAACAGTATAGTCTACTGATATGAGAACATATTGGGGAATTTGCATTGGAAAACAAAGGATAAACAGCTGACATAATGATAAAATTAACTGCATGTTTGCACAAGTTAATGTAAATAGAATTTATATAATTGTGGGTGATAATTAACTATATTGTAGATTCAACTGTGGAATTCTCCCAATTTATTTCCTGAAATATAAAGGGAAGTTCAGTTTACCTTGCTGTCTCAAAGTAATCAGCTCTGACATACACTTTAATCATGACAACACGTATTTAATATTCAGAATTTGTCACATTTAGACACATTCAGACTTTATCCATATTAGTCATTCATATTTAAAAAGTGGTGTCAGGTACAACAAACCCTGCTTCTCACAAATGTTTTACCTGATTTGCCGATTTGCCCTCTCTCATGATTGCAAAAAAACATTGTTGTCGACCTTGATCTTTGATTTACATCACATTTAATGGGATCTATTCTGGACCATCTTGCACCTTTCCTGAAAATTGTATATGAAATCAATCCAGTGCTAACAAACAAACAAATGGACAAAACTAGAAAAGCACTCTGAGAGTGCAGACCTCTGCCAAGGTAGACCCCCCCCCCACCACCACCTCGGGAAAATGTCATCAACATCTGTCTATAAGCTTTTGAGTTATCTTGTACACAAACCAACCAACCAACGCCGGCAAAAACAACCTTCTGAGCAGAAGTAAAAATTGAACCAAAAATAATACCCTTTCATCCTATTTGGGGGGCAGAGCAATAAAGCTGCCTTATTTAATAAATGTCACTTTAATGGTACTGAGTTGTATTTAATCTTGTTGACTCATATTTAATCCATCAATATTGTTAACTTATATTTAAAAATGTCGAGTCATTTAAAAAAATCTGACTAATTATAATGACATGTATTTATTATTGCTGAGAAGCTTTCATAAGACAAACTCACATTTAATATTGTTAGGCTCATCTTTAATAATATTGACTTTTATTTAATGTTAATGAATTCGACTTTAATAATATTCACTCAGTCAACTCTTGGTCATCTATGCTGAATAGAACCGATTCTCAGTGGAACCATTTGATTTGTATCAGGCAGGGCTGATCCGGACTGGGAGGGACGAGTTCTTCATTGAGCCATGGGATGGAAAGAGAACCAGAGTAGATGATGAAGAAAGAGGAGGAGGAGGAGGAGAAGAGGGAGGTGGAGGACGACCACACATCATTTACCGCTCATCTGCCATCATCAACAATCGAAGAGGAGTTGTCAATCAAACTGAAGCAGCCAATCAAACCTCAGAGGACTTCCTACGAGGTGGGACAACAACATACAGTAGAACAGAACCATATCAGTAAAATGGACCCACTAGAAAAAAGTCAACAGAACAGCTCATATTATTCCAACAAATCAAAGAGAGTACAATAGATCCAGATCAATAAAACTGATCTGATTCAATAGAACAGATCGTGATCAACAGAAAAAAATAGTGAAACAGAACCAGATCAGTGAAAGGGATTCACATCCACAGAATGGATCAGTTTCAGTACAACAGAGCCACATGAAAAAGATTCAGTTCAGTAGAATAGTTCCAGATGGGCAGAGTAGAACCATGTCAACATAGTGGATCCAGATCAATAGGACCGGTCCACCTAAGTAGATCAAGTGTAAATCAGTAGAACATATTCAAATCAACACAATGGACCCAGTTGAGGAGATCAAATCTAGATCCATAGAACACATCCAGACTAGTAGAGCACATTGAGATAAGTGGTCAGCATGTACAGTGTACACATCAAAACAACAGATCTGGATCAGTAGAACCAGTTCCAGACTAATGGAAGAGCATGGGTCAGTAGACGACAGCCAGGCCAGTGTAGTAGAAACGTCATTAGAAATGTTCCAGATTTGAAGCACAGATTCAGATAAGCTGAACCAGACCCAGACCAACAGAACAAATCCAGATCCATACAACCAGATCCAGATGTTAGAGGGCAGATCTGGATCAGTAGAACCAGATCCAGACCAATAGAACAAATCCAGATCCAAATGGACAGATCTGGATCAGTTGAACCAGACCAGATCAACAGTTGCATGTTTCTATATTTCCTTGTACAGGAACATCTTTACTCTGTCTATAAACTGTTTTGTCTTGGGTTCAGGTTTGTGTTCTATTTTTATCCTGGATGTCAGAGGGGGATTCTGTCAGCTTTATGGTCAAATACGTGTTATGTATAAAACATCCAAATTCACTTAAAGTCAAACAGAAACATCAAGACCTGAATGAACAAACTGCAGAAGGAAAGAATCAAACTGAAAACAGTAAAAATGTTCCAGGAAACTTGGCAGAAAAGCACATAGACTCACACACACACACACACACACACACACACACACACACACACTGATCCAGCTGCGACGTGGCAGCTTCAGGCCTTGAGATGTGTTTTGGAGATTTCTCCTGAATCTTTCCTCCAAACGGTCACTGACTCCTGAAATTTGTTTGTGTTTAATCAGCCAATCAGAGCAGAGAACATTTCTTCTCATGTTATTGGGCCCGAGGCTCAGTGCCTGGTTCTGATCACCGTCTGATGTCATGCCCTTATGAAGACATTCACAGGCAAACGCCGTGTGTCAGAGTGTGTTCGTTTGTTTGAGAACTGTTTGTGTTGTCACAAACCTGACAGCAAACATAACTCCCCTTGTAACAGGAAGATATCACCATGGTAACCATACAACAGGGACATTGGGTCTGATGAAGTCATCAATCACTGGGACTTTTGGTTGTTTCTTGTGAGCAGAGTGTGATTTGTGGAGTAACAGTGTCTTCAGTGGAATGAAGAGTTCATTCCACTGTGAACTTCTTCTCCACATAACAAACATCAGCCTCTGATCACGCAAGATCACTGAGCTGATGATTCACATTATGGTCTGTTCTGTGTCCAGGTCCTCTGTTAGGTTCTCTGAACCTGGAGCACAGTATATTACAGTCAGAACCTGGACCTGCTCAATGGCGACAGCGGCAGCGGCGTTACATTGAAGAGGCGGAACTGTTTAATATCGAGGTAATTAGAGGATAACGTATTATCATCAAATCTGATGAGCCTGTTGACATTGAGGCTGAGGTTTTGAACACTTAAATGTCACTTTGTTCTCTTTTGGATTTTCTTAGTGGTGGATTACTTTTCATGGGTGGTCAAACATACGGCCCATGGGCCTAAACAAGAAGGGTCCAATCCAACCCATAGGATGATTGTTGAACTGCAAAAATTAAACAATCAAGACTGTCAAAATAAATGTAGTTCAGGGGCCACAGACATAATTATTCAGTCACAAGTGGATTGGACCAATGAAAACTATGTCATCATGTGGAAGGGCTCAGAGCATCTGTGTGTGTGTCAGCACGGTTCTGACCAACACTTTTAACTGGACAATTTGGTGCCTACAGTTAAGGAACAGTCCCCTCAGCAAGTTCATAGGACCGATATTTTCTAAGATATTAGTCATTTTGGAAAACAATTGCATAATGGAAAATTACTTGTTTACAAATCCCCCCCCCCATCTTACAGTATGAACTATTCACCCTCCACTCCATCTCTCACTATTTCACTCTTTGTGCACACCTGTGTATTAATATATGAATTACCATTCACATGTTAAGCAATTACTTACCAAACCATTTTTATGTCAGTACTTGTACACTGTAGACTATCATCTTTTCCCAAAAACCTGCTCTCCCATATCTACAGCTTATGGTGACCTACAGGTCCAATACTGGATGTATAAATGACAGTGCCAAATTTTGTTGTTATTTTTATATAAAAAAGTAAAGTTATATGAAGTGCAATTTAAAAAAATATTAAGCCAGTTACTGCATGTTTTGTGCAATTGTAGAACACTTACACTGTAAGTTGTTATGTGCATCTGTAAATAATAAACGAGGCATAATATTGTTCAAAAATAGCACTTATATAACTTAAGCTTGTACATAGTTTGTCAAGGTTTTTAAGGGATTGTTTACAGAAAATATAAATGTTAAGTAATTCTACTTTTAAAATAAAATGGTCGAACTTGTTATTATTTATATTTTTATTATTGTATTGTTTGACTGGTCAAGCCTATGTGAGATCCTATTGAATTGCATGTAGTTCCTGAACTAAAATGAGTTTGACATCCACGGTGTAAATTTAATTGAAGTTTTGAACATCTGTGTGTGTTCTCCTTCAGGTTCTCTTGGCGGTAGACTATTCTGTGCTTCTTTTCCATGGCAGAGATCACATCCAGAAGTATCTGCTCACACTGATGAACATCGTAGGTGAAACAACCACAGATTATTACATCACTGGTGAATAATGTTCATTCACATTTAAGACACAAGAGATTCTGATATAAATAGTTGATTGATTTATTGATTGATGTATTGAGTGCAACCACAGAGTACCTGTCCCTCTCTCTGTTCCAGGTCAATGAAATCTATCAGGATCATTCTTTGGGCGCCAACATCAATGTGGTTCTGGTTCGGATCATTGTGTTATCGCCAATGAAGGTACAGCATCACTTATGACCAGAAGCACTTATCTGAACAGGTTTAGGACCATGTAAAGTTTATGTAGTTTTCTAGATATTTTAACCCATTTTTACTGATGTGTTATTTACTGTTTATTAGTTTTTTATCCGTGTTTTAATCTGTAACCATAATTTTTTTTCACCTATATTACCAGTATTTAAACCCATGTTTTGGCTAAGGTTTTCTGGTGGTTAATTTGCATTTTACTTGTGTTTTTTTCCCACGTTGTTTTAAATACATTTTAACTTGTTTTCAATCTGTGTTTTGTCCTCACATTTTGCTAGCTTTTTTCTTATCTCTCAAATATTTTTCTCCATATTTAACCTATATTGTTCTGTGTTTTACGTAGATTTTGCCTTTGTTTTTACACATTTTTGTATGTTTTAAATAGTCCTTTTCCTGTATCTTACACTAATTTTAACTATTTTTCCTTTGTTTTAACTCGTGCTTCACCCTTGTTTCTGTGCTGTTCTTCCTGTGTCTTCAGTCACATGAGCTGATTGCAGTGGGTAATGCTCAGAAGAGTCTGGAGAATGTCTGTGGCTGGTCCTATCTCCAGCAGAGGGAGCAGAGTCATGCTGAGCAGCATGACCACACCATCTACCTGACCAGACAGGAGTTCGGTCCTTCCGGCATGCAAGGTACTGCACATACAATAATACTATTAATGATATTACAGTAAAACTGCAGAAACCATGTATCTGACCAAGGACTGTGATATCACTGTCCTCTCTTTGCAGGTTATGCTCCTGTCACTGGAATGTGTCAGCTGCATCGGAGTTGTGTTCTTGTGTTTGAGGATGGATTTTCTTCAGCCTTTGTAGCTGCTCATGAAACTGGACATGTGTGAGCCAAACGAACATGCACACACTTTCAAACACCTGTGATTATACAACGTCCAAAAAATAAAGAAAGTCAAGTTTAACACCACCTCATTAACTGTTACAGTTGGAACCCATAATGTATCGTGGTACTACTTTGTAATGGCTTACCATTTATCACAATAAAATTCACTTTACAGTTGTTTGACAGGCAAATTGTTTTCCAACATATAACAACAATGGTCCCTGGAACAGTCTATAAGTCTTGACCTCATCAGATGCCACTACTGTACATTGTAAAAGGCACAATAAGAAAAAACAAATGCACAAAAGCCATAAGTAAAAAATATGAAGAGACTTTCAGACACAATGAAAAGTGAATTATGTCTTATTTTTGGAATTCTGTGATTTGATTTGCTTAGTTTTTTTCTGTTAGTTTCTACTAGTGTCAGAATCTATTCAAATTACATCAAAGCTAATTGAATTCAACCTGGTTTTATTGGTGGAATATTGCAGGATTCGCGGGCTCAAAGGTTTTTTTGGGGGGGGTCTCCTTCACTCAAATAGAAACTCCTGAGTCTTTGACTGTACCTCAAATTGGGCTGGAAGATTGGGCTGAATGTGACAATACATTTAATGTATGTTTATTAATCACATTATCACAAACATTGGATGGGAGAGATTATTGGAATCAGTGTGTGTGTGTGTGTGTGTGTGTGTGTATGTGTGCATGTATGTGTGTGTGTGTGTGCGTGTGTGTGCGTGTGTCACCATGAAATTACATGGGCATATACATATAGCTAATGCGCATCAGATGCAATGAACTATTTGAGTAAAGGTCAAAAGTCAAGGTTGTATTTAGCATAAAGGTCAAACTCACATTATTGGCTATAATTCAAGAACAGGTTGTCATAGAAACTTGAGATTGGCACAAAATAGGGGCGAGGTTAGACATTCTCTGAATACATGTTTGAAACACTGTCAAAGACAGTGATGTAGAAAAGCGAGTTTTAGCCTTGAGGTATTTAGCCATAGCTTTATTTGGACTTCAGCTTTGATTATGGTACACATTCACTGTGTTGATTGTAATGCCACAACAATTATTTCTGTCCATTTTGGACAAATGACAGGCTACTCACTGTTGCAGCTCAAACATATTAACCCTTGCAGTAATCATCCAATGGAAGGAGCTTGACTATTTGCTTAGTTAAATCCAGGTGGGGATTGTTTTTTTGGCCAGGCTCTATAATTTGGTTTTTAAGGAGCAGGTGGATGGAGCTAGTGTAACCTTGAGGCTCATAATTAAATGTGTGTACCCAGTGACAGAAGCTTTCAGTCATCCATAGGAGTTTTTAGACAAGCAAAGGGTTTAAATATGAGATTTACAGCTGTAATTACCGATCACTGTTCAGATTCAATCAGGCAAGGTTCAATGGCTTCACTTTTCATTCTTAGTATTTTCATACTGATGAAGAACAGAGGTACAAAAGGGCTGGATTGTGTAATTCAGCCATTTTCCACTGATTTTGGCTCCTGCAGCTTTAAGTAAGTGATGCTGTAACATTAAGTGATGTCATGGGGCTAGTAAGCACACACCAAATTTGACAATACAACGGAAAATATCCAGTGCCAATAAACTGAAAAAGAGGAATGTATTATTCTCACGAGAAGTGAAATGGTGTAATAACCAAGGACTGTTTCACTCAAATTATCACAGACTTTCTGTCTAGGAACGGTCAAAATGTAAAAGTTGAATATTTTGTGTATTTTCAAACAAAATAAGTCTGTTCAGAAACGTTATGTGAATGGTACCAGTAATATAAAATGTGAGTATCTCTCGGCCAATGTCATTTTACAAATTAGCTTTGAGAGTAGAAGAGACTGAAGAAGTCTGGCCTGTAGAATCCAGTAGAATTCTGAACACAATAGATTTATGCTTGAACTGTCTGTGTGATTCAGATTTGATTTATTCAGGTAGAGCAACATAACAAATTGTACATACATGTAACATACATGACAATAGAAAATAGTCTATGCAATACAACATATAATGACCCTAACAAGAGAAGAGTGTAGCCTTGGCTGGAACAATATTGCATGAATCAGTACAGATCAGTACTGTTTAAATAATAACAATATAGGTGACAGTTGCTTAGTTAGTGCACATAAAGAAGACTTAGTACATCCAATGAAACAGTAAATAAAAGAAGAAAAGAACATGTGATCTAAACGTAACTTATGAACGAGGAATATAAAATAAAGATCTGTCTGTCTGTCTGTCTGTCTGTCAGCCTGGGGATGGAACATGATGGCGAGGCTAATGACTGTGATGACGACGTACATTTGGGCAGCATCATGTCTCCGCAGGTTCAGGCTACTTTCCACAGATACCACTGGTCCAGATGCAGCTGGAGGGAGCTGCACAAATACCTGCAGTGAGTTACACTGATAATACACTGAGGACAATGTGCAGAGGTCACTCAAAACTCAGTGTCTCTGTCTGTCTGACTGTGTCTTCAGTACTTATGACTGTCTCCGTGACGACCCGTTCCACCATAACTGGCCGGCTCAGCCTCCGTTGCCGGGCTTCCAGTACTCGATGGACCAACAGTGTCGGTTTGACTTTGGACCAGGATGGGGCATCTGCACTGCAGTGAGTCTGCCTGAGTCCTGTTTTAAATCTGCTTTAAAAAGATGATTTTTATATGTGAATGACTTGTGATCAATCATGAACTTGTTTGTTGTTTATTTATATTTATATTAATTTTTTTTTTAATTAGAGCCCATTAACAAGAGCGATTCCTCCATAAGTCAAATTTATATACTATAAATATTGTAAAAATAATGGCTTATGCTATTACAAGCACCGCACTTGAATGTCCTTACCATGTCTAGGAAGATTTGTAAGATAAAATTATTGTTTTTATGCTTAAAGGTGTCATTCCATCATTATTTCATTAATATTGCTGTGTTCTCCATTGTTATTGAATGCATTGTGCGTTGGTTCTGTTTAAAAAAATGTCCGGATTGCTTTGTTTCAAGCTGTTTTTGAAGGGTAGAAAAATGACTTAAGGTCGAAAAACAGAGTTTACCGGTACTTCCTCATACATGTCCATAACGCAGTAATGAGGTGTCTCTGATTGGCTCAGAGAATGAATGCGTGAAGGAACACACCCCCTCCCCTCTCACGTCCAGCTAGGTTGCGTGGCATTGCTTGTTTTGAAAACTTGCAGGAAAAAAATGCTTTATTTCCACAGAGAGCACATGAACCGGTTTGAGCCGCCATTTTTTGCAAGTTTGTGCAGCTACTGTAGCGCCATCTTCTCTTGTAGATGCTAATGCTAATGCTACTTCAGATTCGCTGCAATGGTGGACGGGCTTAACCCCAAATTGGTGACGCCAATATCCACATGATGTATTGTGGACAAGCTTTTTCTCCGTTTCTCTGTGTTGTTTTCTGTGAATGGGAAATACAGCCAGTGGAGGGGACACACCACTTTTAAACGTAGCATGTGTTGGTCACTCGGGGTGACCCATCAGATTCCAAAAGGAGTGTGGAAAAGTGGTTTTCCGCAGAGTTACACCTTTAAAGCAAAATAGGAGATCATGATGTGAGAGTAGTTTTTTTTCTCTGGAAACATACACTCCTGAATATCTGAAATACTGTTAAGAATTTACTCATTAATTTATTAATGGATTAATGGATTGCTGTCTACACCATAAATCAGGCATGTCCAAACTATTCCACAAAGGGTCGGTTGGTTGCAGGTTTATGTTCCAACCAAGCAGCAGCACACCAGACTGGACTCAATTAATCAACTGATCTCCGTCTTCAGAGAGTTGGTTGGTCAAACTGTGTACTCTTGGTTGGTTGGAACAAAAACCTGCAGCCGCACCAGCCGTTTGTGGAATAGTTTGGACATGCCTGACATAAATCCATCTGTGGTTCAGATTTGACCCACACCACTCTGCGAGGGCTGACAAAAACAAGGGTAAGGGTTAATAGGTCAGAACATGAACAGATATGTTAGGTTCATGCTCCAGGAGACTCCTAAAAACACACCGAAAGTGTTGTTTTAACTCAGATAAAAAATGTCCCCTGTGTTTCAACTTCCATTGTCTTAACAAATGATTAATACAGATAAAACACTGACCTCTGCATAGCATTATTCACATACCAGAGTCAGCTATGTTCGGGGTGGAACTGCTGATTGTTTTTCTGGGTTTGAAGCCAAATGACACATCTGTTCAGGAAGCAAAAGCAAAACCATGATGACTTCAAACAGATCGAACTTATCGGCTCTAATCCAGTGACGTACGTGCTCTGGGATTCTGGGAGTTTCATCGTCAGCTGGGACTCATATACTTGACGACTCTCGTGTTTTTCTGTGAACGTCGTCATGTGTCTGTGTGTTATTGCAGTACACGACCCCTGACCCCTGCAAGCAGCTGTGGTGTGGTGACTATAACAACCCAGCCTTCTGCAAAACCAAGAAAGGTCCACCGGTCGACGGGACCAAGTGTGGACCAGGCAAGGTGAGTGTTCAGGACTACTGTTTGACTACAACTCCAATGATGCAACAAACTTCATCTTTTGAGTTTTATTACATGAATATTTTTGCTTGATTGTTATTTTGAAGAACTGGCTTTTTTTTAATTAATTGTGGTGCTTTGTTATATTTTAGTTAAGTACTTAGTGATGATGCGTCATGTATTACTGACGGGGCGGGTCCTGTCTCACCTTCCTGTTTCTCGCTTAGCATTGTTTTAAAGGCTTCTGCATGAAGTTGACCCCTGACCTCCTGAGACAAGATGGCAGTTGGGGGACATGGAGTTCATTTGCCAGCTGCTCCAGGACCTGTGGAGGCGGAGTCAGATTTCGGACCAGGCAATGCGACAACCCAGCGTGAGTGAGCTGTCAATCATCAGTGAGTTTGTTCTGAGCCAATCAGAGAGACTAACCTGCTGCCGTTCTCAGTCCAGCCAACGGGGGGCGCACCTGTTATGGAAACAGTTATGAGTTCCAACTGTGCAGCCAGGAGGAGTGCCCACCTCTAACTGACTTCAGGTCAGTCAAAAACAGGTTTATGACTACAGTACCCATGAGCCTCTGCAGTTGTGACCATGGATAAATAAATGGTTGACATGTTTCTGCAAAGTGTCATCTCTAAGTAGACAAAATAAATTAAGGATGCTATCTTGCAGTAAAAGATTATGTCTTCTTTGTTTTGTTGTTTCAAAAGATGAAAATAATGTTGAAAAAAATATCGAAAAAATAATGATATTAAAAATAAAAACAGTAAAAGACACAAAAAGAAAGTATTAACGTTAAGGTGTAGTATTGTCACAGTTTAAGATGTCTGAAACTGAAACCTGAGTCTGTGGATGACATTTAGCAGAAGCAGAAGAGTGATGTTATTTTGTTTAAATGCACCATGGGAGTCATACAGTTCTGGTCTAACGTCTGTTTTTGGTCTCAGGGAGGACCAGTGTAAAGTCTGGAACCCATTCTTTGAACATGAAGGAATAAAACACCACTGGCTGCCCTATCAACATCCTGATCGTAAGTTTGCTCAGTTCTCATCTTGAAAATTAAACTTTAACCACCTTGCTATAACTCTGGTTATATTATAAATGTACTGAGCACATGTCTACTAAATGTGCAAAAAACATAAATACATATAACACTGCTAAATCTAAATCTATGAAAAAATGCTGATGAGATTGAATGATGGTAATGAAGCTGTTAATGTGTTAGAGATAAAGAAGAGGCATGTGAATTCTAACATATGAATATTTACATGTGAAAATGAACATGATGATGGACCAAACCTGTTGAACACCTACTATATTATATATGTTGGACCCTCTTAAGCTTTTATTTGAACAGTTTTTGATGGATATTACCTGCTGAAAAAACAGCCTTTTTATTTGTATTGATTTATATGTTTCACATGTTTGTTCATGTTTAAAAAAAAAAAAAGGGGGGGGGGGGGTCAATAAAAATGTAGATTATTAAAATAATAACAAAAAAAAACACTGTCTAAATTACAAACAATGGGTTTGGACTGAACACATTTCCCAGAGGACAGGGAGTAAAACATGACTGCATTTAATAGAAAGAAGTGATTTTTTTTTTTTTGGACAAAGTGGAATAGTGATTCTTATAGTTTTGCCAACCCATAACTTAATATTTAATATTCAATAAAAACATAGAAAGTACATACTGAATCAACAAAATTAAAACCTAAATCATAGTAGAGCGTTCCCGACTGTGGGAAATGTCTGGTAAGTGGCTCCAACTGCACGTCATTATAAAGGTAATGAACTGGGAACATTATGTGATCATTCAGTTGAGTTACGTCTGTGTTTCATGGTTCAATTACACACATGGACAAATGCTTCACCTGCTGATCCACCCACGTCCTCCCAGGAGATGCCCAAAATTGGATAATGTTTATAAGATTTTAGAAGGTTTAAAACAAATGAGATATCCATGTTTTTAGACTAATCCTAAACAGTTTTTCCCAACCTTTTTCCAGTAATAAGTGTTTTATCAACAGTTTGTTTTGTCATTGTGGTCTATGATTTGAGGAATTGGAGGCTGTACTGAATAGTTGCTGTACATCCAGTTCTTTACTATGGCTGATTTTCATTTCACCCCATACCCCTTACTCCTACCCCTTCAAATAGAGCTACAGGCGTAGGTATCTGTACTTGAGTATTTATTTTTCTGGCACCTTTTTACTTTTACTCCTTACTTTTTTGCATAAATATCTGTACTTTATACGCCTTACATTTACACAATAGACTCGTTACTTTTTCAAACTAAACAGATGTGACAGTATGATAAATAAATCACTTCAGAGGGAAAATCAGTGGAGGACAAAAGGAGCACAGGATCAGAACTAGAGTCCTGTACGGATTCACTTTTTACAAAATTTTCCTGCCATAACCAAAAATCTGAGTACTGTGAGCTGATCAACCTGACCTGATTTTCTACACAATAACTCACTTTTAAAGACTTTATTTATTGGATTTTTATTTTTTTTAATTTTAATGATTTTTTTTTTTTTAGCTTCAGTAAATATTGTTTTGTTCATGGTAACAAAAAAAAAGTTAGATTATTGCAATTACAATTTGACCGGATGTTTCCCTTTCTTTGACTTCACCCGACTGTCCGTTTACTTTCTGAAAAATATCTTATCTCGTCATGTGAACCCACTTTATCCTCACTAGGGTCACAGGGGTCACTGGGGGCCTAGTTCAGCTACAATGGGTGAAGGTGGGGTACACCCTGTATGAGTCTCCAGTTCATCTCGAAGCTGAACATATATAGACAAACAATCACTCTCACATTCACACCTATGGACAATTTTAGATTAACTAGTTAACCTATCAGTGCATGTGTTTGGATGGTGGGAGGAGACTGGAGAAAACCCACACAGACACAGAGAGAACATGTAAACTCCACACAGAAAGGTCTGGTGTGCACCACTATTCACCACTGTGCCGCCCTTTACTTTCTGCAAAATATGCCAGTCCAATCCCACCCACCGCCTCAGAATATTCATGTCCAATCCCACCTCAAATAAAAGTCTCCAGTCTCATTCTGTGGCTGTATTTAATTTTTTAAGAGGGGAAGAATGATTTTCTTTCAACACCTTGTTACATTTTGCAAACATTTTGGCTGCATTTCATGGTATTTGATCCTTTTTATTCACTGAAACCTGTTCCAACTGACTTTGTTTCCTACTCCTTCCCAGTCATGCGATAAACACTGAACTATAAAAGCGATGAAAAGAAATAATAATTTGACATTTATCAAACTGTTAACATTTTTATTGGGACATTTTACCACCCATCTCTAAGAATTAGTGTGGGGCACAAACTCAGTAGCAGTAAAATCCTTAGTTTTCTTAAGCCTTGGTTTTTACAGTGTGAGTATGTGAAAGTAATTTCATATTCATGACAGAATAAGCAGGTGTGTTTTCATCTAAACACTCTGCTGGTTAACATTATAAATATGTTTTGTGTTTTCATCCAAGCTGACACTCAGTGACTAATAATTTTGGCTTAATGTTACATAACGTACATAAACTCTTTATAGACTAATTCAGAATATCCACTGCTTACATGAGCTGTATCGAATTCACCACACTGTCACATTCAGAAAAACAGTGGAATATGAGTGTGAATGGAAACAGAGTTCATCTAAAGTGAAGCTGCAGAAGGAAACTTTCTGTGTGTGTGTGTGTGTGTGTGTGTGTGATCACATGGTAAACTCATCAGTCAGGAATCTGTTATTGGACGGAAACTTGTGGTCTCTAGTCCATTTAACTCTTTAAAGTCTGAAAATATTCACATTTCTACCTCTTAACCCCTTAACATCCTGCTCAGCCAATTAGTAGTGGACTCTATCAGAGCCTCAACTAAAGGGTGGAATTTTTTTGGAATTCCTATGTGAGTAAGTTCCTGGAATTTCATTAATCAGGTGATTGGAGGTGACAGAAAAAAAGTCACTGGGAGCAGAAATTGTCTGTTTTCACATCTCAATATGCATTTGTAATATGAGACACTGCCTGAAGTCACCACTTTTATTGAATGTATAGTGTTAGAGATGCCAGAAAAACTGTATATTATCTAAAGATACAACACAGCAAAGGGACAGGAGTGAAAATCCACCTCATGTGTCACCATCTGGTTTTTATATCTGATAGAATCATGTGTTGAACCGCCCTCATATGAAATATTTTTATGCTACAGTATATATTAGATTTTATACCAAACTTAGATTAAGCTATAAAATAATTCTGCCTCATCATATTATACAGTTTTTTGGATTTAATGTTTATTTTGTTTTCATTCTTAGTAAATTTTTTCATCAGAATAGTAGCTTTAATGTTTGACTTATAGATTTTTAAAGGCACATTTATTTATATAGCACATTTTGTGAACAGAACAATTCAAGGTGCTTTACATAAAGCATATAAAAAAGTTGGACAATTAAAATAAGAGACATAAAATTATTTAAAAGACAATTAAGAATGTAAGTAAAAGCTCTGGTGAACAGTCATTTTTTCAGGCCTGATTTAAAAACGAACTGACAGTTTTTGCCCAGACCTCAGATATTCAGGTAGTTTTGTTCCACAGGTGAGGAGCAGAAGAACTGAATGATGCTTAAAACCACAAATAACTTACATCTACACACTCACTCACATCTTATTCAGTAAGACCACAGCTCTCACTAAATGTCTTTGAATTAAATTGACAATATTTTTTGCATCACCTTGTTATGAGAGGGGACTTGAAAGGGGAAACATGTATTTTTTTTTTTAAGTTTAGTTGTCATATTAAACAATATATTTCCTGACTTTGTTGACTATGTCCGTGTGTTTCAGCTGACGAACGCTGTGGTCTGTTCTGTCAGTCGAAGGAAACGGGTGCTGTGGTTTTCATGAACAGAACAGCACATGATGGGACTCCCTGTTCTTACGATGATGCCTACAGCGTGTGCGTCCGAGGAGAGTGTGAGGTCTTTATTTTGTTTCATTTCATATTTCAGGTTTTTACAAAACATAGGGAAAAGATCTCACAGTTTCAGGGATCTTTACTGTAACAATAGTACTCCTTACATGGATACTTAGTTTTGTCTTTTACTGTGTTTTATAACACAATGATTCGTTCAATTATCCAAAGGAATAAGGACTAAATGGACTTAAAATTACAAGTATTTATAATCAGGTCCACCTCAGTTTTAATGCAACATGGTTAATGGTTTTATTTTAGATGTTGTACAAATAATAAAAATGAAATGTAATAAATAAAATGACTTCTGACAACAGCACAATAACCATATGGCAATATAGACAATACAATAGAATACAACAAAAGATAATAAGAAAAGAATGCAACAACATAAGAAGACAGTGCTGCAGCAGCTAAACAATGTTGACATTAAAATATATATGTATGTCAAAAATGATAAGAAATTGAGACAATAAAAGCATATATATGAAAAAAGAAAGAAAGAGAGAAAAAGTAAATCAGGACTTGTCAGTAGATGATGTGAAGAGCTCTGTCTAAAACCTTTCTCATTTTGTGAAACACTCAAAGGAATCTGAACGATTTCTCACATCTGTTTTACACTTCTCACAAAGAATTTTCAGTTTTATTTGATCAAATAAGTTCATTGTGTTGCCCCGTGTTTTGGTAACAATAACGTGGTACCGTGGTCAAAGCACCTGTTTTTGCTCAACATCATCAGTGTTTTTGCTGCAGAAGTAATTCCACATAACTGATGCAGGCTTTTGTTTTTTTTGTGTTGTTTTTGAAACTAAGTCTTCCTTTGGGGTGTGTTTGTTCCTCACTTATTTTCAGATTGTTATGACTGGTAGTTCATTCAGACTCTAACAACAATCCATTTTTTCAGTCTCGTCCCAATAATGTAGTATAAATGATGACTGTGAGATTTTTTTCTGCTTTGTTCTGAAAAAATTTAGTTAGTTTATTTAGTGTACTGTGATTTCAGTATAACACATGTTATTTAAAGTGTAAATCATGTGTTGAAACTCTGTCACCATGTATAATTTCTTTACAGTATAAGTGCATAATGATTTATTTATTTTTTTATCTTATCTGATTCACCAGGTTAATAACTTTCAGAAAGTTATTGTGCCCTTGCAGAACACATTTAGGACTTTATATTTACCCCAAGGAAATGTGAACTATTGTTTTTCAAGTATTTTACATTATTAATTTCAAGGAAATTAGTAGTTTGGATCAATTATAGTTACAAAAGATGATGTTTCTAATCCTACTGTCAATTTGTTTTGGGAAACAAAAAGCTAAAATCACACCATTTATAGTGTTTTTCTATGAACACAACATTATGAATATTTACACACTTGTTACAGATGTTCTTATTTTCATACTTTGGAGTTGACCTGTTTATAACCCCTGACCTGTGGGTGTATGACGCAGTATTCACAGTTTAGAAATAACTCAAGATAATAGGCACAGCACTCACATTCCTCTTAATAGTTGTTGTCAAAGTACTCACTTTACTCCCTCGATACTCACTGTTGTCCTGCAGCACGTCGGCTGTGATGGGCAGATTGCTTCAGACCAACAGGAAGATAGATGTGGAGTCTGTGGAGGAGATAAACTCCAGCTGTAAAATCATCAAAGGGAACTTCACCGCAGCGCCAAAAAACAAGGTCAGCTGCACTTCCACTAATGTCCACCAGAGGCTGCTGTATGTACACTCCCACTTTATTAAAAAAGACATTCAGTTATAAATCACATTTCACTCAAGGTGTAGACCATATATCTTATGATTAGGTTTTATGTCAGATGGTTTTAGTCTTATTGTAATTTATTCTATGTCTCTATTGATCTCACGCACTCATTGTGGATCAGGTTCTACCTCTGTTGATTTTATATATAATATATAATATATATATATATATATATATATATATATATATATATATATATATATATATATATATATAATATATATATATTGTTAGGACAAGTGCAATAATCTAGTGCAACATGCTGCCTTTGCTCTCATAATGCAGTTCGCTGTCTGTTTTTACGTACCTCTCTACATTGTAGTGCTTGTACATATGTTCTGCAGTTGTTCAGCACTTTGCCCAGGCCAGGTTTCTCCCTGGAGGACAATAAAGTATATTTGATTGACTGACCAGACCCCAGCACAGAAAATGTGGGTCAAGTTATTCACATTCAAGAACAATGTCTGTCTAATTTTAATTACAGTCAAAAATAAGAATACACCACATGTCTAGAGTATTCATCTGCTGTTAAAACCTTGTGTTAAAATGGCAAAAAATTGTATTGTATGTTATATAATTTGATTAAACTCTCAGCTACATTTAAGGTGTGATATGGACTGACCATATGACACCATGGGTTCATCTGAAATGTTATGTTATTGTTCAGGTTTCTTGAAGATCTTGGAGATTCCAAAGGGAGCAAGACACCTCCTGATTCAGGAATTCAAAGGAACTCCTCATGTCTTGGGTAAGGCGGGATGGAGTTTCATTCTGGTCATTACATACACCTGCAGTTCTTCCATTTTCACACATTTACTTTACTTTACTTTAATGTACTTAAAGGGATAGTTCACTATTTTTCACATGTATTTGTATGTGATCTTTACTCTGGTGTACCCACAGTGACTTACACCCGACAGTGTTCTGTGAGTGGAGTTCAAAGTGAAAGTAGTCCAGGCAGGTTTCCTGGGTCAACAAAATAAAAAATGTTTCTCAAAACAATATATGTTAAAATGAGTGATTTATTTGCATAACCAAACCATCACAGAATAAAAACTCACACCTCGTAATTGTTTGGCGCTACTTTCTCTCAATAGTGATTAAGGCGCGTTGTCACTGCTAACAGCTGTGCACCTTAGCAAACTACTTTAATCAGTTGTTCGGCAGTGTTTGCGGCTGCTACGTGCAGGTGCACAGCTGTTAGCAATGACAACATGCATTGATCACAGTTGAGAGAAAGTAGATCCAAGCAATTGTGAGGTGTGAGTTTTTGTTCTGTGATGATTTTGTTATGTAAATAAATCACTCACTCAAACGCATATTGTTTTGAGAAGAAACACGTTTTACTTTGTTGACCCCAGGAAACCTGCTGGGACTACTTTCTCTTTGACCAAATCCGGACCAGAACTCGACTCACAGGACACTCTCGGGGGTAAATCACTGTGGGTGCACTAGAGGAAAGACACTGATCCCATACAAATTCATGTAAAAATAGTGAACTATCCCTTTAACCTGTGAAGTTTACATTTAAAATTGATACATAAGATTTTTTAAGGTCACTGGTCAATTTGGAGCATCCACAATAAATATAATGGTAACACATAAAGCTTGCACACATGAGCTTTTGGTAAGGTTTTTGTGTAAGGGGGTCATATTTGAAATTTTCTGAACTTTACACATGCACTTTACACTCAGTTTATTTTTCTTTGCTTCAGTTTACTTTAGTTTTTTTTTTCAGCCATGAAGAACCAGGAGACTGGTCATGTCTTTCTCAATGACGAACATGAGCTCCCAGAATCTCGAGTGGTGATAGAGAAGGGCATGGCTTGGGAATATGCAAATAGTGAAGAGCAGGAGTCAGTCCAGACAACGGGACCACTGAAATATGGAGTCCTACTGTTGGTCAGTCTGTTGCCATGGAAACATAACTCATTTCACATACAGTTGTACTTGATAGATAGATAGATAGATAGATAGATAGATAGATAGATAGATAGATAGATAGATAGATAGATAGATAGATAGATAGATAGATAGATAGATAGATAGATAGATAGATAGATAGATAGATAGATAGATACTTTATTGATCTCCAAGGAGAAATTTACAATTTAATGAACACAATGACACTGTATCAAATAGCCTACTGTGTTTATACACTTACTATCTAAACTACTGTTTTTTTTAAATGTATATTCTTATGTTGTTTGTTACTTCCAACTACTTTAAAATGTATATATGGTGTGAAATGTGTGAACACCTGTAGTATAAGGCAGCTGAACATCCGAAATGCCAAAACACAGGTGTTGTTGAAATTTATTATATTTTGAAACTTAACACCCACTTCAAATTGTTATGAAAGCCCCCCCCCCCTTCCCAAATTAAGAAACAATCCAACATTTAATAATAAAAAAAGAAAAAACAGATTTACACCAATACCAACTTTTAAAATATGTACCAACAGTACACCAAACAGTGTAGATGATCAGTCATAATGATGCCAAATGACATGAATAATACTGTTGAGCTCCACTGTTGTTTGAACCTGTCCATGTTTCTGTCTATCAGGTCCGTTCCCATGGTGACACAAAGGTCACAGTGTCATATAAGTACATCATCCAAGATCGGTTGCGGTCGTCGCTTGAATCCAACCTGCTGCAAGAAGACACCATCTTTTACGAATGGGCGCTGAAAAAGTGGTCCCACTGTTCCAAGCCCTGTGGTGGAGGTATGTATCGTCCCGTTACCATGGAGATGCACCATAGTATCTGGGTAGGAAGTAACGATGTATAAAGATTACTGTTTCTTACTGGATTTAACTCCTTCTCATGCACGACAAAACGCCATTGGTTTCCTTTAACAGGTTTATTAAAAGCTTCTTGGAAAACTGTGAAAACTCATTGGGTGTGTGTCCTTTGCTGTATATGAATAAAAAGCGTCTCCTCCGTGGCCTTATGAAGCTAATGTTTGTTTGAAGTTGCTAGTCACGCAACGCTTACGTCACACGCACTCAGAGGTCAGAGGTCATACTTCAAAATAAAAGTTCCAATTTAAAACCAGCGAAGTATATGAAAATAACCAAATAAAATTAATGAAATTATTAAATACACTTTCACATAAAACACTAATACCCAATACTTAAAACCGTTTCAGTAGACTTTTCAGATATCTGTATTTATTTTCAACCTTTTCTTTTTACTACCTATATTTTGATACAGATACCTGTCCTTACTCCTTCTATTCGTAAAGAACATAAAGTAAACCAACTGAAAATTATATTAAATACAAAAACAACATAAAAGATAAAAATGAAAAAAACAACAACATAGATTAGAAGGAGTTCTAACATTGAAAACCAATTTGCATATAGCAGTACAGGTAATATTCATTATTTCAGTCTATTGTATTTCAATTATTTTGAAATTAGAATGCTTTCATCTTCACATTATATTAATATGATGTGAATTCCAGTTAATCTTTTACACTTAAACAGGCCGATAAAAGGTTAACTTTGGACTTTTTAACTTGTGATGGAAACAGTTCCATGATAAGCTGTGTTGTCTGGTTGCCAGGGAAACAGTACACAAGGTTCGGCTGTAGGAGGAAGGCTGACGGGAAGATGGTTCATCGAATGTTCTGTGGAAACATCAACAAACCCAGAGCCATCAGTCGCAGCTGCAACACTGATGCCTGCAGCACACCAAGGTAACACACTACAGGTTCCCACAGTAACGCACTACACTAAAGGTTGCCACGGTGATACCTTCCATCTGGACTACTGATGTGTTCTGTCGGTGTGGTTGTCATTAAGTTGTTTAACATTTTTGCTGCTCACAGTGAAGGTTATTTTTCCAAATCTTGCAATGAGGATTTTTTTACTCATAGTTGAAGACAAATGAAATGCATTGTTTGATACTTATGATGACGTCATGGTATTTGGCTTTTGGCAGTTCTCATTTCATCTTCATTTCATCTTCAGTGAAACCAACCAATGAAATGAAGCAGATTTGAGGCAGTGTTTCCCTGTGAACCAATCAACATCACTGTGTTTCTTAAGTTTGGTGTCATGAAATATGGCCTGAAGTATACTCTAGTATCTTTAAGGCATCTTCCTCCTTAATAAAGTTTATGACACTAAGCATTTAAGAGATAGTCAGATTTACAATTTTTTTTCCTCGTTTGTTTGTTTGTTACAAATACTGACACAAATTGTATCAGTTATCAGCAAGACACATAACATTGGTCTACAAGTAAAATGTTTCTGGAATAAAACTAATGAAATGTTCTCACATGTGTTACTGATGAAGAAAACTTCAATGCTGTTTGGCTCAAGTTTCAAAGATAAGTCTGGCGTCAAAATGCAAATTTTTTTTTTTAGAATTAACAAGAGAATAAGTTTTAGTCCAAAGGAATATTGGTTTCAGATCTACCAAATCTACTTCAAAACACTGTCTGCACATTATAACCCATTCACTTTACAGGTTCTTTCTAGTGGAATATTTACAAATCTATTGTATACATGTACATAAACCACCATATATGTGGAATAACACACCGTCATATAAACATGAACTAACCAGCACATTTGTAATTTATTTTCTGATTCATCTTATTAAAGTATGTAAAATGTAGTACATTTAATGTCTGAAGTAGGTATTTTCTGGAAAAAAAAAACATCTGTAAAGCAGTGTAATATATATATTTATGGTAAAAATTTGATCTTTTTTGATATCTGATCAAAAAAATCTGATCAATGAAAACATATAAAAATGTATCAGCTCTGATAATGAATCCCTAATGATGACATTTTGCATCGTGTGCCTGTCACTGATTTTGGAAGCAGTAAAAATTTTCAAAATGTTCTTCTGAACAACTTGTTTAATTAGAAATAGTAAATCATATGTGAAGGAGTTTGTGGATTATTTAGTTTTTATTTTACAAAGCATTTTATTGTTCCAAATTTAAAAAAAGATGAGGAAGGCAGTTACCTGTGACAGTGTTGACCTGTGTACTTGTCCCTCCAGCTGGCTGACTGGAGACTGGGAGGCCTGCAGCGCCTCCTGTGGTCAGACCGGGTGGCAGCGGCGCTGGGTGAGCTGTCAGCAGGTGTCCAGTAAAGGGGAACAGCGCTCGGTAAACAGTAAACTCTGCGGTGACCCTCGACCCGAAGGGAAACGAACATGCAATCGTCAACCCTGCCCCCCTACCTGGAGATCTGGACCATGGACGCCGGTATGAGAAGGAATCGATCACAACCATTACTGATCATGACACTTTGAACAGTCTATATATTTTCATTGTTTTTGTTTTTGTTTTTTTTTATTCCATTTACATTGTCACCCCACTCTCTGAAGGGGAGGCAATTTGGGAGGTATTGTTTTTTCGTTATTTTTTGTTTGTGCCCCTGTTTGTCAGACATTTTACGCATAAACTACCGGACCAATTGACATTAAATTCTCAGGAAAGGTGTGAAGTGGTACAAAATAGATCTCATTATATTTTGGTGAATCTAGGTCAAAGGTCAAGCTCACCAAAAATGTGTTTTGGCAATGATCGTAGATAGAGCAAATCAGAAATGTCCTTTTCATTCCTTTTGGATATAACTTCTTTTAGCTCTCACTGTTGATGTGTATTGACATTAGAACCTTGAAGGACAAAGTTGAATCCTCTCAATGGTCTTTCAATTCTACATCTTGTTTATATATTGCTGGCTCAAGAAGTTGGGGGTAACTGGGTAAATACCTAAAAAAAAAACTAAAATGGGCTATAATGGAAAAACAGTGCAGATAGAGACTTAGTTATTTTTATTGACAGATGGGAAACCAGACATGAGCTTCAAAATGGTGTCATGACATTTGACCTTGAAAGGTTAAAATCAAGGTTGCATGACTTTAAGTGGTGATTGGTGTAAAAAGAGTGTCGAGTACTCAGTTATTCTTGATGACATATAGGAAACTACCGGTAGGCTTCAAAATGGCCTCATGACCTTTGACCTTGAGCATTTTCACAAAGATAAGAGATGGGGCAAATCAGGTAAAATGGTTGTAAAGGGGTGGGGTTTGTCGTGCCTGGCACCACTTGTTTTCGTTGAATATCTTATATAATTTTAGTGTCACTCTGGCTTTGTTCTTACGTAAGTTTCATTTTCTGCTATTTTTTTTGTCTTTGACGTTTGTCTTGTTGCATCTGTTAATGTTAATCTTAATGTTCCGTACATTCCATTCAGTTTTCTTCTTGCATCTTTTACACAGTTTTCACATGCTTTGTGTGTGACCAGTCCATATTGATTATTTCTGTTTGTGTGTAGTGTTCAGCCACCTGTGGGAACGGTACCCAGGAGCGTCAGGTTGCCTGTTTGAGTCCTGAAGGTTCATCTGGAAACTGCACTGAGCCTCAACCAACCACATCCCGCTCCTGCACGGTCCTACCCTGCAATGGTACACATCAACCAATTACAGACCTGCCATGTGTGTGTTTACTGAGGTCTTCTGAGAGTTGAAGCTAATGTTTGTCTGTCTTTTACAGGTGACCAGAAGAACTCCATCATCCAGTGGCTGTCCAGGACTAACCCAGACTTCCCTGCCCCAAAGACCGTTTCCAGTAAATAGATTCCCACCACTTCTATGATCTCTTGTCATCTTATTATACACTGTACTGTCAAAAGTATTGACTCACCTGCCTTGAAATATAATTAAGTGACATCCCATTCTTAACCCATAGAGTTTAATATGACATTGCAGTGTTGTGCAACTGTATGTGTAGGGTGGGATGATGAGGATGATGATTTTTTTGTATGAAATGTATAGTGTGGCAGCAAGACTATTTCCACAGCTAAACCTGACCAGTGGAAAGGCTACACTGTCCAAAATCTGTTGCTTCAGCACCAAGAGATTTTGAACAAAGATAATCTGGACTTTTCTATACTCCCAAGTTTGTGGGAACAGTTTGGGAAAGGCCCCTTCTTGTTCCAACATGACTATGCACCAGTGCACAAAGTAAGATCCATAAAGACATGTATGAGAGAGGTTCATGTGGATAAACTGGACTGACCTGAACACAGTCCTGACCTTTTAACCCTGTAGAACACTTTTGGGATTAATTAGAGTGCAGACTGAGAGCCAGGGTTAGGGTTAGAGCCAGGCCTTCTGTCCAACATCAGTGTGTGATCTCATAAATACCTCTAGGAGGAATGGTAAAAATTCCCACAAACACACTCCTAAACCTTGTGGAAAACCCTCCCAGAAGAGCTGAACTCTGAATCAACATCACATTAAACCCAATGGATTAAGAATGGGGCGATAAATTCATATGCAAGTCAAGACACATGAGCCAATACTTTTCGCAATATAGTGAAACTATCACAATAACATAAAGCATTTTTTTCAGCACAACAAGCTCATTTTTTGGTAACAATGGTGAATATTTTTACAGTATCAGTGGTCCGTTTTACATCGCACATATTCTCACAACAGTGAAATAAAAATAGTACATGCTGTTCAAAAACAGAAGTACTGTTTTTTTTCTTTGTGCACCAGTAAAATACCTGTCCTTTCTCCAAACTACATTCTTTGTCTAGTCTACTGAGAAATCACCATGCCACCATGTGTTTGTTGTACATCCCTTAAATGAGTTCAGGGTGCTCCAACACCAAAACAATAGTTCCACCTGTTCATATTTTCTGACCTGAAGAAAAAGCAACACAAGTCATCTCCCATAGTTTTCTGAAACTTTTAACCTTTCAGAATGGTAAACTAGGGTGTGTTTTCACCCACTGACTGCTTTCTCTGTTCTTGCTTTCAGGGCAACGTTGCCGTGGTGACCGGTCAGTATTCTGCAGAATGGAGGTGTTGAGCCGGTACTGCTCAATTCCTGGATACAGACTGATGTGCTGCAAGTCCTGTAGTGAAGGAAACTTTACCAACACTTCGAGTACACCAACTACCAACACCACAATTCCTTCTACCACCAATACCACAAGTTTACTTACCAGCCACAGCACTACTTCACCAATCACAAACACCATGATTCCAGCCACAGCAAATGCCACGATTCCAATGGCGGACAATACCTTGATTCCACCAACTGCAAAAAGGTGAGCAATGTTTAATATTGGATTGGTTTCTTTGCTGATCCAGTAAAGGCACTGGACTTGTATAGTGATTTTCCACCTTGATGCTGCTCAAAGTGCTTTACATTAGCCTCACATTCACCCATCAGTAGATTTATAAGGTTCTGTCAGACCTACTGGGAGCCTAAGTCAGGGTTCAGTGTCTTGCCCAAGGACACTTTGACATGTGGACAGCCAGAGCCGGAACACAAACCACTGACCCTTTAGTCAATGGACGACCTGCTCCAGCAACTGAGCCACAGCCGCCCTATCCAGTGTCTGTATACAATTTATTTTTGGGTCCTATCAAGTGGGAACATGGGGACACAGAGTAACTTATATGTAGGTATTTCTAAGCACTTTAGTATTATACATAATAAAATGCATGGCATGACAACATGTACATTACGTGTAATAAATCAGAGTGAACAGTACATACAAAAAATATAGTGAGCTGCTGCATCATTATCGTCCATATCTTCTCTCAGTGTTGTTGTTCTCCTTCTACTGCATCTGCGTCAAATCCACTTTTGTTTAGTTATTGTTCTTTTTTTATGGCACCCACCAGAAGCATGCTAATGTGGAAGGGCATGTAGCACCTCCTGGTGTCTGGGAGTGGAACTATAATTTGAATCACTTTTGTTGGCATGTAAACTCGGACTTATGCAAGACTCCAGTTAAGTCCTTAATCGGAGTAAGGCAATACACTTTAATTTCTAAGTGCATGTAAACGTAGCGAGTGTCACCTCAAAGGAGCCAGTGGGAAAGGGGGAGGTTGATTGCTGTTCCTGAAACCCAGCTAAACACCAGAGAATGGATGGAACGCCTATAATAAAGCAAAGACACCGACCTCAAACTTCAAATCATTGCCACTATTTGCCGAAAGAACAGGGATGAAGTGATTAATTCCTAATTTTTGTACCCCAGTTAAAGACTACACTAGAGCAGAGTCAGATAAGGTCAGTTTCAGCATCAGAGCCAGTGGTGAATCTGGAGCCAGTTCTTTGTGTTTGAGCCAGAGAACTGTCTCTCTGTTGTAAAAGTGTTTTCAGACCAATGCCAGCTTTCTCCTGGGTTATGACCAGGAAATGCTCCTAGATAGGCTCTTAGATAGGCCTGCAGGGAGGACTTAGAGGACCAACAAGACCAACTATTACTGTGTCGCCACCATTTTAAACTGAAGCTTTTGGGACAACAATCGCTAACAGTTTTAATATTGAATATTGTTGCTTGTAGAAATTAAGCAACTACACAACTTTTACAATAAGGCAAACACTGGCTCCTTGGCTAGAATTTACATAAACCACTTTATTATTGGATAACTTCCAATATTCACTGGAATATTATATTAACATAAGCATGTAGAGGCAACATAGTGGCTCCCATAATGATGGTATTTTGATTTAAGTTTTCCACAAAGATGAAATAGCATCAAGTCCATTATCTTAACTGTATATTTATTGTTTTCGTGTTGGATTCAGAACCAAATGTTAACATTGTGAGTGACATTAAAACATTAGAACAAAGAGAATTTTATTGAACTGTTTTGATGGTGGCAGTAAAAAATGGCATGTTGGAGATATTACGTTTTTGGTCTGTCCACCACCACCGCCGGATATCCTTTGTGTTATTGTGATAATTTGAAAGATATACGGTTTAGAAATTCAGTTTTCCATATCAATGAATATCATGGAAAGGAAGAACTGATTCAATTTTGGACCATTTACCATTTCTAGATTGCCCACAAGGGGGTGCTCAAATGTTTAAAGTCACTAAACACTCTTGTTCATATATCTGAAACTATTTGTCTTTTTGACTTCAAATCAAATGCAAATGAAACATGACCTGGGGATGCCTCACGTCATGACATCACTAAGGATTGGGGGTATCCTGGGGTTACCCCTATAGCCTCCACTTCCAACAGTGTAAGTGTTGTTTATTTGTATTAGTCCTGGTGGTGTATGACAATCAAATAGTATTAGGTTTGCTGCTCATCCACTGGCAGAAATCAACTAAATTAGGTGATCAATGCCAGACCAGTAAAAGACAGTATAATTATCAGGTTCTCCAGTTATTAGCATTTATTCAGGTTTGGAGCATGTGAGTCTATCTGGTTCTGGTTTTGTGTAGATCTGTCTCATTTCCTTCTCTATTTAATCATCTTTCAGCTCATGGAGTTTGACAACAGAATCCACCACCTCCTCGTCTGACATCATCAGTGACACCGTGACCTCTCCTGTGACTCAACCCCATCCTATTAGGGACACCACTGACTTCATCTACGTTGACTATGATGATTACGATGAATATTCATCCTATGAGGATTCTTCTGTTTCCTTTGTTGCCCCATCAACGCCAGCTTCAGTCATTACCACGACAACAACGATGACAACAACAACAAGACGGCCAAGAAAAACTGCTCCACCATATCTCTTCAAGAAAACAACTGCACCTCCTACTATGAGCCGTGTTACATCGTGGGTTAGTCCTGATGAAGGTGCCACTCTTACACCATCATCACATGATCGGTCATCAGAGGAGCAGAGCCTCCAGAATAAAGCAAATCCAACACAAACTGAACCAACATCATCCTCATTACCACTTTTGGACCCAAAGAAGCAGAAGAACTCAGTGGATGAGGTATCGTACCGGATCGTAGGAATGGATGCTGACGTCAGCAGAGGACAACAGAATTACTTTGTCCCACGTATGCCACCATTTCGAGAGCGAACACAGAATAAACGGATCCAAGAGTTGCTGAACGAACGGCGGCGGCAGGACCTCCTGAGGAAGCCCAAAAGAACTAACCCAAGGCAGTCTGGCCTATAAACTCTGATACACCTGTATAGGTGTTCAACTGCTTCATCACGTCGCATGTGCAGCTTGCTCACTTACTGCTAATGCTAAAAAACAGAGACGCTTCACTTCAAGGTTCCATCAGTCAGAGTTTTAGGACCACACTGAAGGAAAGTACTATATGTAGAGGAAAAAATCTGGATATGTAGAGAATAATTCAAAATACTACAAAAATAAGACACAAAGTTCATAATATTATGGAAATAGTTGTCATTTTTGGACAAAATGTTGTAATATTGCAAGAGTTAACTTATAATATTTGAAAAGCAAAGTCAGAATATGTTAGAAAATAAAATGTTATATTTTGAAGAAAAAAAAGTTGAAGCATTTCCAAAAACAGACTTTTTATGGGGTAAAAGATTGTACAATTTTGAGTAAAAAGTAATATAAAAAAAAAGAAAATGTGTATTTCAAGAAAAAAGCTGTAAAATTTTTTGAAATACACTTTAATATGTTGAGGGGAAAAAACTTATAATTATCGATGAGGAAAGTTTTAATATTATGACAAAAAAGGTTTGTGTGGAAGTCATAATCCCCAACTGCTTCAAAAGCAGTGGCTGAATTCTGTTTTGTTTTCCCTAAATGTCAGTGTACTTCCTGTTGGTGTGGTCCTTATCGTCAGTGTAAATAATATAGGGCTTTAAAGAGGTGGATCAGCTGTCTGCAGTCTGCTTTTGCAAATGCCCTATTTAAAAGCCACTGCACCAGTTCTATATTTTTGCATTCTTTAATCCTTGATCTGCAAAAAATCTCTACATGCACTTCAGCAATCAATGTGGTATCTATATATGTGTTTCAACAACATTTCTAAAGATGATCAGGGACAGAAATGCAGAGCTTGACACAAAAACATTCAAGTCTATGGATAGAGAGAGATGGTCCAGATATTATCTGATCCACTCAACATAGTGGACAGATGTTGGACAGATGTGGAACTCCAAGTGTAAGCTCCTGCCTTTCATATGTTTATACATATGTTCATATCACAGAACAGAGATTGGATTTTATATGTTGCCAGATCAGCAGATTTCACACCCAGTAAGTGTTGTAGTCAAGACCACCTAAAAACTGAGACCAGATACATAGTGAGGGCATTATGGAGACAACATTTTCCAAATATTTACACAAGAGCATGGTACAATCTGTATAAACAGTATCGTGTTTTCTTCAGTCGATCTGAACATGTGTTTCAGTACTACTGAACACCACTGGTCAAGTCATGTTTTCTGCATTGGAACAGAAAAGATGTGTGTGATACTTCAACATGTAAGTGAAATACTTAGATGGACATTTTTTTCACATGGTGTTTCTGTGACTAAAAACAAACTGAATTATCAGAGGGATTCATCTGTCACAGTAAATGCATGTCAAAATCAAAACATGTTATTATAAATGATGACTTTGTGTTGACACTGATCCACCAGCTTTTATAGAAACAGGTCATATGATGTGTGCCTGCAGTGCACATGTTGAATTTAATGTTGGACCATATTTTTGTTTCTGAGTTCAGTTAAGAGGCTGCAGACAGTTTGGGTTTGTTCTTTACCACATGATGCTGATCCTCCAATGATGCGCTCTCATGCAGCTGCTGATGTGAGATGTTATTTACGATGTTTGAAATTGTTTCTCTGCTCATGACAGTCTCTTCATGCACAGTTTCAATAAAGTTTGATTCAAAAGTGACATATTTTATTGCCTCCTGTTTAAATGTAATGTTACTCAATCTGTCTTTGTGTGAGTGTCTCATGTTGTTCAAAGTGATACAGATACAGTAGTAGATCACCTGTCCCTTTTATTTGTAAATGTTATGTTTTATATCATAGATCATTGGCAGATGGTACATGAAATATCATTAAATAGTGATGGAATGGCACAGAGTTACTTTTGCATTTTTTTTTTTACATTAGTAAGTAACAGGGATTGTCATTAATTTCTTACTTTACTGTGGAATATTCAGTTTGAATTAAAATTTTTTGGTACTTCAACTTGAAGTGCAGTATTTTTATAGGTTATATTAATAATTAATAATAATTAATAGGGAGCCTAAGTGACACCATTCTATTTCCGATCGATTTCCGGGCAATGGGACCTAAGTGCCAGAAAAAAATGAACGCGAGTCAATGGAGGGATAAAAGTAATTTTCTGGTCCCGTTCGAAATGTGCTACGGTTTGAACGGTTGAATTTTAAAGATACATTTTCACATTGAGAAAGCACTCACTTTGGACAGGCATCAAAAGTTACGTTAGGTTTTATGTGGAGTAAGTAATGGACTACAACGTTCGTCTCACAAATATGACGTCACCACCAAGCTTCACCATCAAACTCTTTAAAAATGGCTGTGACGTTGGCGAGCTTCACCTCCTTCTTTCAGGACGAAGGCAAGAGCATCAAACGTGGAGAAAACCACTTTAAATCGGGGCATGTGGAAAGTGGCAGCTACTCCGGGGGAGAGATAGTTGGTTGAGTGAGAGCCAGCATGCGGGACAAACTCTCGTCAGCCGCGAAATGGTGTTGTGATTACACCTGGGCACAAAGCACACAGGCATTTTCAAATGAAAAATAGAAAAGGCGGTATACGGTTTTGAAAAGTTTGCAGGGAAAGATTCTGCTGTGACGTCAGCTATGCGACGTCTGATATGTAGTCCAAACAGAGTCCAAATAATTACATATTTATTTTACACGCTAATAAATCACAAAACACGTATCAAAGACACTCCAAATGCACATCATTGGTTATGATTTTAATTGAAGTACAGCAAATGTGTGATTCAGGGCATAAAGTAAAGTGGACCAGAAAATAATTATTTTCTCCTCATCCACTCTCATGTTAAAATTTTCCGAACAGGATATTCACAGTTTGAATTAGTATTTTCAGTTGTTGTTTTTTTTTTGTACTTCAACTTGGAGAGTAGTAATTTATAGTGTGCATTAGTACTTCTACTGTAGGGGACTACAATCATTCCATGTTTTTGCTGAAGGAAACTAGTCCGAGCAATGGTCCGAGGCTGTACCTGACAGAAACTACGCAGGGATAACTGCCGAATAGAAATAGTCTGACAGATCAAGCCGAGGGCGCATTTACCCACTCCCCGTCCTTCGTACACAGACAGAAACATGGCGGCCGCCGTAGTGAGGAGTCTCGGCTCCAGTTTGGGTAGAAACCTTAGAGAAATCCGCGTCCACCTCTGCCAGAGTTCTGCAGCCAGCCAAGGAGCCAGGTAAGTTCTGGCCAGGGGTTCTGAACTAGACAGATCAGATTCTGCAGTAACTGTTAAAATACAAGTTAATTGCAGAATCAAAGTGACCTGCTACAGCTAGCGGCTAATATGACAGAGAATGACCTGGTGTTAGCTAACCGTTAACAGTCAATGGAGTCATCTCCTTAAAAAGAGAAGTAACAGAGCTAGAAACATCACAGAGTGAGCTACTAACGGTTACAGATCATCTTATATCATACATAGATAGTATAGACAATCACGGATAGCTCCATATCTTGTATGGTAAAGGTTGTTTATGATTAGCCGCTAGCTACTAAAATGCTAAAGCAAGTGAAAAGATCTACTATACATATGTTCTGTACCGAGCTTAGTGTTAATAGCTTCTGCAGGTAAAGCTGGTATTAACTCCATCTGCACTAAAGTTAAATCAATTTACTGAAGTTTTGTCCTCTGTCATCAAAATCTGTAGTAGTATTTGACTCCACTTTGTGTTCGCCTCTCCTGAATATCCATGTTTTATAACTGCTTATTGCTGCATAAGAAAGTATTACTTTGCATTTGCAGACACTGTAATCTTTCATATAAGCATTCCATTAATGATATAATTGGTAGCTCTTCTGTCCCTCTTGACATGATATCATTTACTTGTGCAATTGCTGTTTTTTCAATTTTGTACAAAAGGTTAATTTTACTACATATATATCCAAACTATGTATCCAAACTAAAACTACTGCAACCTGGTAGAAATGCCCAAACTACCAATGTGTCTGATAGACTTTTAGCTCTGGACTCCAGATATTCTTGGATGTGAGAGTCTGTTGTGAAACTGAGAAGTAAGAAGTTGTGAACTTAAGATATGTTAAGGGTTGGTTGGGTGTATTCTTTCTATTAAGTCTTCTAATCTTAATCTATTTTAGATAACACATGGAATCACACCACTGCATTTTTGGTGTTTCAGGTGCATTTTTGCAAAACATAACTGGCATGGGCTTGTTTGGGTATGATACCATACATTTGTAATTTAGTTGTTTTTGGAGTTCACACAGGTAAAAATACTCACTTTTTGTAACAACACATGCATGAGCAAATATGAGTGAGGTGCACTTCTACCAACTTTTTGAGAACGTTCACCTCTTCCGTAGTATATAGATGTCCATGTTCATTGATGCTCAGTTAGTCTGGAAACTGAGAGGTCAAAGGTCACCTGTGTGTCATGTGCTGTGTTGTAGAGATTTTGTGGAGCAGCACTATGTGACACTGAAGAGCGCAAACCCAGAGTTTCCGATCCTGATCCGAGAATGTTCTGGTGTCCAGTCCAAACTCTGGGCCCGATATGGTGAGTCATGTGGCAAGAGCTGATATGTTAGAAGTGTTATTGATTTGATAAAATGAGTTTGACAGAGATATAATAATAATAATAATAATTTGAACATTTGGTTCTGTGTGACCAGTGATTTAGTATCCACATAACATTGTTATTTCAAATTATAGTATCATGGATATACACTTTTATTTTACCTTTAGTTAGTTATTTTGCCTTTAGTTAATTCACATTCTCAGCTAAAACATTTGCAAAATGCATGGTTTTCGTTGGACACAGCGTAATCAAAATGAACAGTGTAACCATAAGGAGTGTGATTTGAGACAAATTAAACGTTCTTCTGTCACTGATGAACTGTAACTTTGGTTTAGTCCAGACCACCTCAAACATAATCTTGGATTTTTTCCACTTTGTGTTAAATTTTCTCAAATATTATTGTACTTCTAAAATCCCAAAGCTTGATTCCAAATCCTGTTAGTTGTTACTATGCTGTGTCGGTGAAAGTCACCAGTGCATTATTCTTCACTGGAGTGAAATGTTCAGGCAATGAAACTCAACTGTGTACTATTAATATTCTGTTAAATTTAGAAAATAACTGTCCATTTTTAATATTTTATCCTTTGGTTTTTGGCTCTGAGATATTAGAATTTAGAATACACTTTTTTGACAAATGGTTCAATGCAAGTGTTGATGTGTTTGTTTTCAGACTTTGGGAAGGAATGCAGCGTCACCGTTGATAACATGTCAGCTGATCAGGTGGCGAATGCACTGCAGACTCTGGTTCAGACCAAACCTTGATTTGGAAACATCTCCATCTATAAACCAGAGGATTATTATTGTATATTGTTTATGTGTGCTGAAGATGAGAATATTAAAGGTTTATTCACATGTTTATCAACTCCTCTGGTGGTTTTCAATGCACATGTTGATCATTTAGCATTAGAATATTACTTATTTTAACACATGAAGGGAAAAGCATTTCTTTTAAACTAAATGTTCCTAATAGAATTTAAATGAGAATTCCCCAGCAGCCTGAGTTTACATGGTTATTGATGTCATTTATCAATGCCATTTAGTGAGATGATGGGGTTAATGACTATAGGACCAACACAGTTTGAGTTGGAGTCCAAACTCTTTTTCATTTCAACAACTCCATTAGGTATATGAAAATAAAAAGGCTGGGCTGTACAACTCTTATTGAAGAAATTTTTTTTCCTTCAAATATCTCTAGTTTGCAGTATTTAGTTTTTATGCATGCATACATGCTTTGTGGTATGGATATATAATTAAATAACCACATGACTGTTTCCATCATGGTTGCCACTGCCACTGTGGAAATCTCCTATGTGTTGGTGCCATCTACTGTCCTTTCCTGGTTCTTGCACCTTCTCCACTTGATACTCATGATTAAAAATGTAACACCAGTTGGGAAAGTTGCAAGACTTACCATTTTACACTATTGGGTCTTAAGAAGGTAATAAGTAGAATGTGTGCAAAATGTGGACTAATTGTCATTTTCTGTCAGGTATTTACATTGTAGCTGCAACAGAATCTATGCTAATGTCTCCATATGCAGGGGTCAACGTCATGTCACACTTTGGTTGCAGAATGAGGTGTTCTTTTTACATGGCATTCTAGAATCATAATTCCACCTTTGCCATGGCTCTGTTAATATCTACGGAGGTGCTATGATCCTACTGTTTTGTTTAGACAGATGTCAATCTGGAATAAAGGCAACATATTCCTGTAACAGAAGTGCTGTGTAAAAGGGGTTACTGTTTACAAGTGGGGTAAAGCAGCAAGAGAAAATGACAATGAGTTGTTCTGTTAACTGCACAGTCCTGCAAAAGGATGGATGGAGATTGTATAATATCCTGAGGGGATTTCATCTGTTTGCCAAAAGAAGAAGGCCATTTAAATTAGAATATTACATTAAAATTAAAATAAATGTTAAAAATACATAAAAATAGATTCTTTTTTTTTTTTATTTTTTTTTTACTAAACACATCTTCAGACCATTGAAAAATATTTACGTTTCACTTTGCATCTGTTTCTCACATACTTTATGGAGACTTTGGGGGGGGGGACAAGTTAATGTATTTAATTCTTAGAGCCACATTATTTCTATTTTACTAGTGGGGACATTTATTTATATTTAACCCTCGCAGGGACCTGAATTTTGGTCCCCCCACATGTAATTTTATTTGTTAGTTTTACAGAAATAGTTCTATGCTTCCACAAAAGTGATAATTTTCACTCAATTTCTGTCAATATTTTTTTTCATCCATAACGATCCATGACTTTTACAAACTCTTCCCAAGTTTCTTCAACAGCAATCTGTGAATGAAACCTTTCTCACTGTGTAGTTGAGAACCATGTTTCAGTCAAAACAAAAGATAGACAGTTATTATTATGCTTTGTTATTGTAAAACTGTAACAGCTAAACTCACATATCCTATACTTTATCATTATAGTTTATCATATCGTTTACTTTAGACAAACACTGCACTGTTGTTAGTGTACACATAATCCTGTAAATTATATTAAGAGTAGTTTTCCCTGACGTTTAAGTCATTCCTGCTTTTTTCTTTTCTTTCTTTTTTTTTTACTCAGAATAAATGAACCAAATAGGAAACATGGGACAAGTCTCATGTCTTCAATTTTGGGATTTTTCATCATTCATTCATTAAATGTGACCAAAAAGTGCATGGTTGAGTTTTTTTTTCATGCAGCTCAAAAAATAAATAAATAACTGAACCATGACAGTTAAATCTGTAACCCAAAGTGATTTTTTAAATTAATTTTGGTTCCCCACGACCCAAACTAATGGAACACATCTTGAATCGGCTAAATGTCTAACGTTTCATTGATTCTTCCACTGCCAACATTGTCTTTATAACTCTCTTTTTTATGTTTTTATTTTGTTTTTGTCATTACCCCTTCCATGTAATTTTCTTGTGCATCTTTTCTTAATTTTTTTGTCACTACATCTCTTAGTTCTCTACATTATACTATTTTAATTCAGAATATTAACTCACATGACAATATTTTTTGTCTTTTTCACTCTAAGAAATCCCGGTTCTACTCCCATTTAACATTGAAGAATGCATAATGGAACAGCAACAGAACATTTCATTCAGATAGACTAAAACTAAAGTAACATACCAGTGTCATAATGTTAGAAGTAACAATGCAGATATTTGTGGATAAATATAAGGTGAAAAAGGTTCAAATTTAAATCTAGGCACATGTTCTTCCACTACTGTTAAACACACATAATGTGCTTTCAAATATGGAAAAATACTGACATTTTTCCACTGAGGAACACAAAGACTCACCCATCCAACCTGTCTGTGCAGTTATTATGCCACAGCTTGGTTCACTTCAATTCACTGAACACACAGACACACATAGATAATACACAAATACACACAGATACACACAGTCCGGGCGTCCCGCCAGTAGAGAGGCAGGCCAGGAGGAAGAACCTTATTTGGTCATCAGGACGTCCGCTGCAGAGGAAGGAAACACCATATTTGGGTTGTTGTTTTTATTCCACAGAGCCAGCCAGGCCGCCGTTGACAGAGTCCACTCCCATTGGCTGTTTCAGAGGATTTACTGCCAGAACTCAGCAGAGGATTGTATTATGACACAAGAGCAACACACCAGGCTCTCATTCACAGTCACACCAAGGTGGATTTTTAACTTAATCTGTCAACCCAGGATCATATTAAAAGGGTGGAGTTGGCACCAAGTGACCAAACACAAGCATGAACAGGTCAGAATAAGGTACATATATCAAAAGAACAACTATTACTTTAACTTTTTTACCATCTTTTCATGATTATGTTAGAAATATGACTCCAAAATCTATATATTAGAGTTCATTTGAAAGGAAATTTATCTAATTTCTGCTCAGAATCTGATTTTATTGGCCAAGTATGCTTGCACATACCGTATTTTCTGGAGTATAAGCCGCATCCGCTATATTTTTTAAAATCTAATAAAAAAAATATATATATACAAGCTGCACCGGGTTATAAGCTGCAGATATCTATGTTGAAAAATCAGATATTTACTGCATGTACATAACAGTTTTGAGCTGTAAATGTAGTTACATGTTTGTACCTGAACAGATTTTTTTTCCTAACAGTGACTTTTAACATGGCAGCAACTTTGCTGATTAAAACAGAACAGGACCAAGAGAAAAATAACCAGTATTCACTGTATTTATCTTAATTTCTAATCGTGTTTTAAATCCAAATCACTTGGATTATCTTCCACTGAAACCCATGAAGTCGTCTTCTTCTGTGTCAGAGTTGAACAACCTCAGAAGCGCGTTGTCACATCTGTCTCCATGATGAAGGGGCGAGGATTTGAAGAATAATTAACAGTTGATAATTTGACGCCCGTGTTCTATCTGCTAAAGAAAAAGTAGGTATTCTTTGCATTGATTGTTCTGAGTAGTTTTGATTCTAATTCCAGTTAGAGCGCCCGTAGTGGTGGAAGAAAAATCCACCGAATGGCCGCACCTTTGTATAAGCCTCATGGTTCAAAACATATGGAAAATAGTAGTGGCTTATAGTCCAGAAAATACGGTACAAGGAATTTGTCTTCAGTAGCTCTCTCTTTAAAAAAAAAAAAAAGTGCAACAATATAATAAAAATGATTAAAAAATATATTAAAAAATATATAATAAAAATTTTAAAAAATTATGCCTGGAAGTTTATGATGGTAGTGACTTATCCATTGTTCATGAAGCAGATGGCAGTAGGAAAAAAGCGGTGTTCATGCCTGGTTGTTTTGGTAAACAGCGATCTGTCGTACCTGCCAGAGGGCAGGAGGTTAAAGAGTGTGTGCAGGGTATGTGGGGTCTCTGATGATGTTCTCTGCCCTCTTCCTGGTCCTGTCAGAGCACAGGTCCTGTAAGGAGGGAAGGGGGGCACCAATGATTTTCTCTGCTAACCTGACTGTTTAACGTGGTTAAAAAACGCATTCTAAACACGATTCATAGATGTTAATTTAAAGTAATACAGTCTAAAACCATCATAGCTGCAACTATTAATAAACTACTAACTGTTAACTATTTGGATAATTGTTTGGTTTCCCGTAATATTGGGCGTTCAACCACTGTTTTTCATATTTGTATCACATTTTATAAGCCAAGTTATTAATCAAATGAATAAATGGCACTGAAAATGATCAGTAGTTGCAGCTCTGAAAGTAACACGGGCACTGTAATGAAAGCCTGTAACCAAAGAGAAAATGATGTTGTGTCTAAATGGATTAAATTATATTTCAACCACATGTTAAACACAGAAACCAGACAAAATAAATACATTTTGCATCTTGAAAACTACATTTTATAGTTGAACTGAAGTCAAAATTATACTTTGATTTAATTAAAACTAGATCTGAATAATTTCCTCAAATTAAAACTTCTTATGCACAGAGCTGTAATCAGGCCAAAGTGAAATTTTCAAACACCTGAAAGTTGTAAAGTTTTGTTTCTGTGGTACAGAATACTCCATATATTCTCTAAATTCCCTTTTTTGTACAAAATACAACATGATTTGAACTTTTTGTCCTTTGCTTTATTAAACAAAAACATGTTCAGTATAAAATCAAACACTGACCTGCATGTGAACAAATAAACATCCTACTCAGTAGGAAAAAAATGTTAGTGGATGTTTGTATTAGAACCACTTTAAGGAAACATTTGTATTTTGAACAGGGCGTGGAGATAAGGCCTTGTGTGATGACTGTCTATTGCTGTTTGACTAAAAATATTTCCTCATAAATATACCACCATAATGTTTTTCTCAGCGTCTCCTGCTCACAGATGTTTTAGTCCCTAAGGTGGTTCTAAAATCCCATCATATGTACATACAGTCTATTACACAAAAATAATATGTTCACCAATTTCTGTACATTTACAGATTAAAGTCAGTTCAAAACAAACATTTGTTCATTCTGTGTAGACTATCGCATAAAACTGACCTTTGACCTTGTCTCCACCATGCGATTCACACTAATGTAACGTCTTTTGGTCTGTCAATGTATGAAGATCTCATTAGAAGTGTTCACAGCCATTCTCTGACATAAAGTTCAGTCACTAGTGGCAAAAAAGGGCTTAGGCTTCCAGGCGATCTCCATGCTACTCACTGGTCCCACCTACACCTTACACTGAGACCAATGGCATCACAGATAGCGATCTGTGTTCAGTTTTGCCCCATAAAGTCAGAAGATGCAAAACTAAGTAAAACCCAACTGTTTGTGGGTAGACATCTCCTATTGATTCTTATCTCCACAAGATAAAAAGAACAGCTCTAATACATCCATTTTGTGGGTGGGTCCTGGGGGAGGACAAAGGTCAGGATCAGCACATGCTGGAAGTGTGGGCGGAGCCTGTAGCTGGTGGTGCTAAAGGGCTGTCCATTGAGGATGAGGAGGGAGAGTGAATTTGTGGTGATGGTGATGAGGTGTGGACCAGCGAAGATGGTGACGAGAAACAGGAGGCGGGGTTGTGGGTGGGACAAGGGTCAGAAGTTAAGGGAGTGGGGCTTCTGTCAGGCTTCCTGTCCCGCTGCCTCAGGTGAATCTTGCTGTGCCTCTTCCGTTCATCACTGCGAGCAAACTTACGTCCACACTCGCTGCAGGCAAATGGCTTCTCCCCTGTGTGTGTACGGATGTGCGTGGTCAGGTGGTCACTGCGGCTGAAGCTGCGCATGCAGATTCGACACTGGAATGGCTTTTGGCCTGTGTGCACCCGAACATGGCGAGTCAGCTCATCTGAACGAGAGAAGCGGCGGTCACAGCCTTCAGCAGGACATGCGTATGGACGCTCATGTGGTGGTGTTTTGCATAAGCGACCAGAGGTGTTTCTACGGAGGCGGCTGCACTTGGACGGCCCTGATGGGTTGACGGGACCTGAGGGAACAGAACTTGGTGGCGTCTGCATCTGTGTGGAGAAGGCTTTGATGGTGGAAAGTGGTGTCAATGGCGGCTGCAGAGGTTTGTGGTCTGGACTCAGGCTGAGCTCACCTTCCTGCACTACTGACAACAGGTAGTCAGGAAGCACCGGGAGCCTGGAGCTGCAACGAAGAACACATCAAAGTTTACAATTCACTGTCATACTTTTAAATCATTCATAAGTAACCACATTTTGTAACTGAATTTTGATTTTCAGTGTAAGTACCTACCTGGAGGTGGAGTTGAGGGTGGAGCCTGGATAAGCAGGTGGAGGACCTTGCGATGATGGGAAGACCTGCGGGCTTGTCTGGGAGTCGGAAGGGAGCAAGAGGTCAGAGGTCGGTGGTGTAGAGAAGACAGAGCTAACATCAACAGAATCACAGCTGAGGTGGGCAGAACTAAAGCTGGGTGGAGGCAGTGGTGATGAAGATGATGGTGCTGATGATAAGCATGAGGATGCAGAAGAAGGAGCCACACTGACCAACCCAGTGAACAAGCTGAGTAGAGGCTCCGCCCACAGGCCACTGGCAGACACACAGGAGGGAGACGATGTTGATGATGTTGATGACATCGATGACATCGATGATGAAGGCTCAAAGGTGAATCGGCCACTGTAGGCCAGAGGAGGAAGACGAGGAGGGAGGAAATCACAGGAGGATGACAGCTCTGACAGAGAATCTGAAATAAAACCATTGACGAAGAACAGGTCAAAACCACACCAGAGATTAAGTCTGATCATTTAAATATTATTAGCAATTCATAATATTAATAGTCATCATATTAAAATGTCAAATTAGGTCAACTTGAAGAAATGCAAAATTTGTCCAGAGTGAATGTGAAAAGAAAACATCACAACATATTTGACTGTGTAAACAAAATAAACCGAAAGGAATAAATACCACAATAACAATATATACGTATACTACAACAATCACAGTCACTGATTTAAAAAATGATATCATTTAATATTTTGTCATTATTACAATAATTATCATCTTCGTAACATCCAATGTTTTCTAAAGGTTGATTAGAGCTTTAACAACCTGAAATAGTGTGTTAGATACAATGCTGAATCACCTCTCTGTTCATAACTCAAAGTAATTACAGAGTTAAAAAAACAGCTTTGCAAAATGAGTGTTTGTGATGAATTTCCTTGAAGAGTTCAGGTAGGGTTACTATTTTATTCGGCTGTCTCAGATACGTTTGTTTCCATTTATTTTTGATTAAAATACGTTTATGTCTTTTCACTTTTTTTCATTTCTCTAATTTTCTTTTAATGTGTCATTATAGTCACTTAATTTTCCCTCCACTATACATTGCCCGCTCCTCACCTTCGTACTCCCCGGAGTCCCCGCTGAAGAGCCCGGCTCCCTCTGCAGCGGACGCGGCCAGCAGAGAGCCTCCTGCCGCTGCGTTCTGCAGCAGCATCTGCAGCTCCTCCAGCTTCGGGTATCCGTCCAGTGGGGACGGCAACGGGGGAAGCCCGGCCAGAGGGTCAGAGATCTGCAGCGCGGACAGCAGCAGCTCGGCTTTGGTGGCTGCCATCTGTCTGGGGGGAGAAGGGTCTGGAGCGGCCGCGGGTGCGGGGAAGAGGCGGCCCTGGGGCTTCTGCGCACCGGGCTGGGGCTGCGGGTTCGAGTCCGCAGGTGGAAGCCGAGAAGAGGCTCTCTGCTCCGGCTGCTGCTCGGAGGAAGCCAACGCTGGACGGTGAGGGTTCCGTACAGGAGGCAGTCCGGCAGAAGGTGCGGGTGCACGTGCACGTGGTGTGTTTTGGGGGTGTTTGTTTGCGTCTGTTTCCGGTTTTTTGGTGTTCACGTGCTGTTGATCTGACACCTTGAACTTGAGCTCTGTCTGTCAGCTCCTTCAATGAGGATTCCCGTCTTTATAAAGACTCTTGTCGTGACGTATATTTCCAAATATGGTTCAGAGGAAGCCCATATTTGGGCAGAGGGGAGAGGTACACACTCAGCCCGGGGAACAGACTCTGCTGCTCTTCTTATGATTTTTGCTGCGGGATTTTGAAGCCAGGAAGAACCGATAGAATGTGTCTAACAGTTGGGGTCGGTGAATGCTCCATACTGGCCTCAATGCAACCGCTTTACTGAATACACGGGTCGCAGACAGCCGCCATGGCCGGAAACTCCTCACACACGTCACGGCGCACATCTACGTCACATGGAGGGCTTCCAGCGCCACCGTCACTTCCTCAGACCTTATTTGGGTGTTTTCCTGTCAGACTGCTGATCTGCCTGCAGTTCGGGGCAGAAACCAGATAATGACAAGCAGCTGCAGTTTGAACCCTGCGCAAAATATAGGCGAAGGATCCAGAGTGAAATGATCTCTGCTATTATATGGGTTTGCAACATCAGATCCGCACTAATGCAGGGGGTTTCCTTCCAATGCTTCCATTATGCTTTTAGACCACATATAGCTGAAAGCAAAGAAAGCGAAAAACAACCAATGAGTCATTGTTGGTTTTTTTAGAAATACACTTTTGTGTAATCAGGGCCACTGTGCGTAATTTTATTTCATGCTTTAATATAACAATATATATGTAAAAAAAGTATATAAAATACCATGCTTATAGTCAAATAATAACAATGAAACCATTGCAGCAGGGGTGGATCTGTGGGTGGGCCTTGGCATGGGTGTGACACCTACGGTGACCAATCGTCCGGATTTTGTCCGGACAGTCCGGTTTTAGAGCCATCTGTCCAGCTGTCTGTCAAGTGTCCGGCTTTTTCACATTTTGTCCTCCTTTCATACAATCGTCCGCCACTGTTGCATTAATAGTCATAAATCCCCACCCGTTATTTACACTTGCTACTCTGCGATGTTTACAGGCAGATAGCATGTCATAGACTATGCATTGTAAATATTCGTGCTGCGCACGCAGCCGAAGCAGGCACAAAGTGGACATAGTGAAGGCCAAGCTGCAGGTCCCCCCCTCCCGGCCCGTCTCTCCTAACTTTAGGGCTTTTGTCCTCCTTTTTGGACACAAGTGTCCTCCTTTCCTCTTTCATGCCAGTGGTCATCCCAGTGACACCGGGGGGCACTAGTGAGTTTTGGTAAAAAGGCTAACACCTTGAAATACCTTGAAACACTACTGGAAACATGCAGATGGATATAAGTAAAGATTTAAAGCACTTTTTAACCAGATCTGAAGATGGTCCAACATGACCCTTTTGGAGCAAATACTGTAACTTTACCACTGAGGGTGGCTGTGACATAGGTGGTAGAGCAGGTCATTTGATGACTGAAGGTTCGGCAGTTCCTGTCCCAGCTACGGCTCAAAGTGTCTTACAAGGGAAAGACACTGAACCCTGGCTTTAGGCTCACAGTTTGGGTACTATTGAGAGACTCTTAATAATAATAATAATAATAATAATAATAATAATAATAATAATAATAATAATAATAATAATAATAATAATATCCCAATATTTTATGTTACATTATTTTAATGTTGACTAGCCATTTCTTAATTACTAGGAAACGTGTGAACATTTAATACGCCATTACATTTGGACGATGGTGGCACACAACAGTGATTATGGTATAAAACCCATTAATAATTTGGACTACACGCCTGGCGCGCATGTGACGTCACCACAGACTCCACACCACAGCTGAGCGTCACATATGCGACGCATTGTAGTCTCTTGCTAAGCACACATAAAACCTAACGTCACGTTTGCTTCGCACCAAAAGCGGGTCGTCTGCCTATGCCACATATTTCTTATTAACCATTATCATATGTGAATTTCAGAGCACTTGTCAAACAGAATCAGATTTTAGCTTGGGTTAGGGTTAGGGTCACTCACATTCAATTTTTTTGCGAGCTAAGCAGCTATGGACCGGAAGTAGAAGGGCGTGACTTAGCCTCCATTGTTGCAGAAAACCGGAAAGTGCTGCGGGAAGCCGCTCCATCAAATTACTGATTTGATGTCATGGCGTCAATTGCAAAGAGCGAATTCACATGTATAGAATGCACAGATACCACACAGTGATGTGTGTGTTTGTCACAATTAGGGGTGTTGTGCGTGTGTGTGTGTGTGTGTGTGTGTGGAGAGAGAAAGAGCTGTCAGCATACCTGTGTGTTATTCTGCTCAGGTATGGTGGGTCGGGCCAAAAGATCCCCGGGGGTTATTGCATTTGGGAAGATGTCGGAGGTTTTTTTTCTGATGTAGGGTGAATGTAAATTTTATTTCATGTATAGCGTTGGGTGGGTTTATAAGTAATATTAGCAGCTATATTAGCTTATGAGTGTGTATAGTTCGTAGTTTATTCATGTATAGTTAAATGTGTAGTTTTTCTGTTTCCTCTGTGTCAATGGTATGGTCCAATTATGTCGTATGAGAGGGATTTGTCGTTTGAAAAGTTTTTTTTTTTTTTATCAAAATCATACACAACATACAAACACAAAATAAATAAATAAAATAAAACATAGTTGTCATTTGAAAAGGTTGTTGGGTGGTGAAGGTGCATGCTCATTGCAGAAGACAATAAAAAAGTGCTGCTGCCACATCTGGCTCCTCATTGAAAGTGTGTCTTGTTGGCTTGGACTATGACACCGGTCGTCCGAAATCAGAATATAATTTATTGTCATTTGTCATATCACAGGGACACAGTAAGAAGCATAATATATTGTTCACACGTTGTTATTTTGTTAAACTTGTGTCTGTTTGTTTTTAATTGATTTTGCAATCAAGGAAATTTGTACAAGCCACGAGTCAAGTCATTGTTTTCCCTACGTCATGATTTAGTCTTTTTTTTACTCAGCAGTTACAGGGTTTTACCAGCAGATGTCAGCATTTGTCAAAAGATCAAATTCATGTCAGATCCATACAGTATCTGATATTGAATAATACATGCAACATACTTCATAGATATGTACAGGGTATTATATGTTATATTTTATACAGTACAGTACATTATATACATTAATGCAGTTCCCTACACTGGTCTGTAACTATAAAGGTAGTGAAACTGCATATATATATATAGCCAGTGTAACCCGTCAATGTCTCACAGAGATACGTATTGTATTGTGTTGTATTGTATGCATACTTAGTAATTTTATTTGAATATCAAACTGAGATTTGATGAGATTGTTTGAATTAATTTTCAATGATGGTCTTTACATCAGCTCATTACATCTTGTCCGTTGCTCCATATATTCTGGAAACTGGATTAAACTGTGTGCTATTTTAGCAGTTTTATGTCCTTGCATCTATAGTTGATTGTCTTTTCTGAGCACATGGAGCACATTTCCTCTGTCTACATTTCCTCTGATATCAATATATTATATGTCTAAATAGCAATGGTACACAACGTTTCAAAGAGTAAAGAAGAGGGGACAAAGTTTTTTCAGAGTGTTGGGAGATGGAAATATTAAAAGAATACAACAAAAGACACACAATTACTTTAATGCAGTATAATTGCTTTATCAAGTAATATTTGTGCTCTTAATGTAAAGTATTAATGGCAAAATTAAAATATTCATTTATAAGCACTATTCCTGCATGGTAAACAACCACTTAGATGTAGTGGAGCAGAAGAATTATCTTTTAACCACTTTTGGTGAATTAATGCCTTCAGTTGGTTCAATGGTTTGTTTACTTTGAGATGCTTGTATCACACACACACACACACACACACACACACACACACACACACACACACAGCTCAGGGAAATATTCAAACATTTGGTTGGAGCACTGTATATGACCCACATTCCAGACAAGTTGGGGTATTATGTAAATAAAAACAGATTGCAGTGATTTTCAATTATCTTAAATGCAAATGTGTTATTGTATATGTAAATGCTTTTGAACAGCTGGCAGGTTATTGTAACCACGGTGCAATGACCTGTGTCAGGGACACTGTTAATACTACACTGTACACTGCTGTCGAAAACAACACGTAGTATCCACTATATATTTATGTAGCTTGTAATATTCACTCTTTTCACCAGCCACTGGAATCATAGTAGAGCTTTGATATTCAAGCGAATGGCGCTATCTGCTGGTCGAGCCATGTAACTGCTGTATCAAAAAGAGAAAAAAAAGTGATTAAAAAACTGCACGAAAGATTTGACAAGAAATGATATACAGTGTACTTACAAATGAAACGATCAGATAAATCATACCGATGAAGTATGCATTTTTTGTTGAGTATGTATCAATTTGACATTTTAATATAGTGTAACATTTTCTTATTTTGGGATTTAATAGTTTGTAACTTTGTTCTAATCTAGAAGAATATTTAGAGGTGTCTAAATATTATTTATAACAGTCAGACAGACACAGAACATACTGTCTGATACTCCATTCATATGCAGGGCTATTTATAGAAATAACTCCCTCAAATGTCAAATGTTTAGGAGTCATTCAGAGTGAAGGGCCGTATGTTTTAGAGATGAGATGATGACAAATCTGTGAGAAACATTCAGCATGACACACCTACGGTGATAAAAGTCGGCTGTGGTAAATGGATTATGATGATTCACTAACAGAACTGACTGATCTGCTCTGCCATCATGTATCAGAATATAACCTGTGAGTTTGATCAAGAAACACATCAACAGTTAAAATAATCCATCAGCCAATGTGTATAAGGAGGGTTATGGGGGAGGAATACAACTCCCAATTTATACAAAGACAATTGTTGTCAAATGACATGTAATTTAATTTAATTTAATTTAATTTTCAACAATTTGCTTTCGTGGCTTTTAACCTACAACACCACAGTTAGTCTGCTTTGGGCTGTGTGAAGATGTGATTATGATAATAAACTTTGTACATTATGATTTTGTAAACACACACCCTTTATATTCCCCTTTACACATTACTTTTAACCAGGTACAATGCAGTGTGCTGAGGTCAGTAGTTGGGGAGGCACTGGATCAGAGTAAGAAGCAGATTTTCCAAACCTCAAACTTGAACACTCTGTAGGCTATATGAAGACCAAAAATATAGAATGTTTTAATACAGATAACATAAACATACTGGTTTTCACACCAAATAGCCTCCCCCAATTATTAATAAAGAGCTATATCTGTCAGTGAGGACCAGAGGAGCTTCAGCTATGTAAGAGCTGAATAATGGGAACATTTGAAAGTGATTGTTTAAAAAAAAACAAGGAAAATATAACTGTTTTTAGATGCAATTCACTTCTGTTTCAGTTTGTTTTGTCTCGTTCATTGTATATTTTATTTAATTTTACTTTTTATTTTCATTTCAGTTAGGCTATTTCTATTATTTGGTTATAATCCTGACACACACAAGTTAAAGTGAAAATATTGCTTAGTTTACTTTTACTTATATGTAGAAAACAAACAGCAGTGGTAACATATTTTTGTAGCTCAGACACAAAGCTAATGTTTTCCAGTACAAAAAAACAGTCCGCTTGAAATGAACAATTATATTCTGTCCCGCTATTTGAAGCTAATCTCATAAATCTGGAGGGTTTTTGTGAATATGAGGGGGGAAAATATGAATGGGAGAAAAGTGAAGAAGTTTTGAGATACAAGAGATTTTATAAATACAAGACAAGCTGACAACTGTGACAAACAGAAGTCCTAAAAATGAGAACAGGCATCACAATTCGAAGTAAAATGATGAATAAATTTGGATCTACAAGGATTTTCACAATTGTAAGATTAAACTATTGATATAATTATTCGAAAGTCAATATTTTGACTTCAACATGACTGTCTTGTATTTTATCTTGAAATTGTCACCAACTTCAGGTTTTTGTTTTTTTTGTTGCTGTATACTGTGTTTCTTCTTATTAGTGCAACATTGTGGGTCACAGAATCAGATGAGTGTCTTCATAAACACAGAGATGTGAGTGTGAGTTCAGCTGCTGCTTTGAGACCATGACGAGATCTGCTGCAGAAATAGAACAAAGCTGAGATGTGTCGGCATGTGGCGGTATGTGAGGAGGCAGGAACCCACTACATTTAGATTGTGACACACACACACACACACACACACACACACACACACAGAGGAACGTCGTCACTGCTGGAACTTTCCACCGGTCTGAGTTTGTATATAAGCAGCAGGCAGGTCCTCACCCAGACAGATGAACAGACAGACACTGAAGCTGACACTGAACCACAACCAGGACCTAACCCTAACTGAACCAGGGCCAAACCAAGACCAGCCCTCCAGCTGAACTAGACCTCCAGAGCCAAAGATCCTCAGTCAGAATGTTGTGTCCCAGTGTCTTCCAGCCCTCTTCTGTCTCCATGAGGCCTTTCCTGGACTTCCACTGGCCAGTCCGCAGCCTGTGGCCCGAAACCCGGCCGCTGTTCTTCCAAATCGAACAGGAAATGATCCGTCACCTGCAAGAGATGAAGCAGAACATGGAGTACATGGAGAAGCTGCACCAGAAGATCTTTGATGAGATCGACCACACCTCCTCGGGGGTCTTCAGGCCCATCGCCTTCCAGGACGCAGGTCTGGATGGTAGCAAGTTTGCCCTCAGTCTGGACACAATGGAGTTTGCCCCAGAAGAACTGTCAGTCAAACAGGTGGGCAGGAAGCTGAGGGTCAGCGGGAAGACAGAGAAGAAGCAGGATGATGGGAAGGGGTCGTACTCGTACCGGTGTCAGGAGTTCAGGCAGGAGTTCGATCTGCCCTCCGGTGTGGACCCTGAGACCGTTACTTGCTCACTGGTCGGCGGTCGGCTACAGATCCAGGCGCCACGTGACAGAGCACTGAGCGATGGGAAGGAGAGGGTGGTGCCCATCAACGTCACATCAGCTCCAGCACTCACCTCCACCTGTGGAGGGGCGGAGTCAAGTAGCCCCTCCCCTTCAGAAAGCAGCACTGCTGAGAAAAACTGAACTGATGACAGAGTGACGCATCTGCTCTCCACATATCTCTGTTTTCTGTGTTTCAGGAAACAGGCTGGTTTTCTTTACTGCCAAATTGACTGTTTGTAATAAATATGGAACCCGTTCTCTTCTTAATGACTTTCATGACTACTTTTCTGTGATGAGCCAAAACGGAATGAACATGGCAACACTGGATATATATATATATATATATATATGTATATATATATATATATTTCAAAAAAGTAAAAGAAAAAACATTCTCAAATGAAGACCATGTTTGAATCAGTGCCTAAAAAGATGACCATATGATATTTCCTTCTCTCTCTCTTTTTTTTAATACTGCATGTTTCTAAGATTTACTAGCACATGTGACTGAGTATCTTCAAATTAAATGATAACTCTTCTCTTTTATTATTGTCTTGTCTTGGCGTTTCAGGTCATATTTTAGAAAAACCTTCCTTAGCAGTGCTGGTGTTCAGCCGTTCACATTATTCACATAGTTTGACTAAAGCAGTTGTACATGCGTGACCAGGACATAAGTTAGCAAACTAAATGTAGAACATGTTATCAGCTCAAATGTAGATGCAGGTGTTAATATATAATGTCTATAAAAGAAATAGTTGAAAATAAGGCTTTAAGAGTTCATTTGCAAAAACAGATAACTCCATTTTTTGTCTTTTTTTCCCCCACAAAATGGCATTTTTTACTCTGCATTCCAGGTAATACTCAATGATTTGATATATTATTTATTTCCTTTGGTAAGGACCACTAAATTGAACAAATAATATATCAAATCAATGAGTATTACCTGGAATGTAGAGTAAAAAAAATGCCATTTTGTGGAAAAAAAAAAAAGACAAATGGAGTTGTCTGTTTTTGCAAATGAACTCTTCACATAGGTATGACATGACTTGGCATTTTCTATTAGGAAAAATTCTGTAAATACACTGTTGCCCATGAAGTTGGAATAAAAATTTGAAGCTTTAGATTAAAGGTCAAGATCATAATGAAGGTAAAATTTGAATATTGTATTTTACTTTTGAATTATTTAACTTAGAGACTTTCAATAAGCACCAAAATACTCATTTTTCAATTCTGCATCTTATGTGTATAGATTTTGACCCAAGAGGTCAAAAATAGAATTACCTTTTTAAGCAGGGAGCTAATCAAATCTGAAACAGTGAAATGCATCCTGGGAGTGATAGTTGACTTCTCTCAGTCTATGATCACTGACTTCTACCTTTTCATCACAGGAGTCTATTCTAAGAGAAAAAACAAGACAGAAAAGAAGACAATAAACACACCTGTTTTTCACCTTTCTTTGTAAAATAATTCTCAATAAACTTAATTTATTCACAAACTGCTTTTCAAATTTCCATGTCATCATTTTTTTAAAACACATACAATAAAAAACATTTCTAAAAGACAGGAGATGTCCAAGTTTCTCTGCTAACTTTGTACACGACTGCTCGTCCCTCCATCATGAAGCCTCTTTGAACATGTTTTCAGACACAGTGCATTCATGTGGACACCTCAGATCAGAAATATGAAGAAAAAACAGCAAAAAAGAAAGAACAGAAGGACTAAAGAGTTAACAGCTACAGTACACAGTTCCTTTTCTTCTCCATTAGGTTCCTTTTTTCTGTTTTACTTTACAGAATAATAGAATATGTTCAGTTAAGGCTTATGCTGAGTGTTATGGACCAATCGACAAACAACCAGAGTAAGTGTTTAGTAGGGAAAAAAAAAAAAAAAAACAGAGAACATGGTTTAATTATGGACAGTGAGTGTTTCTGGGGGGTCTGACCCTTCAATGACACAAATTCTGAAAAATTCAGTTTCCTCACTCTCAGCTTCCACAATTATTTTCATCAAATCTTTTATGCACATTAACTTTTCTGTATTTTTTGACAATATCTCTGGTTTAGTGCCTTCATGATTGAAATGAAACAACCACATTTGCTACGTTTACATGCACACTGTTGTTCTGAATGTGAGAATATTCTTAAATGTGAAAAGTAAATCATTGGTCTTTTTTAGGGATTTACCTTTTTTTTTTTTAGGATCAATACTGATAACCAAGATTGAAACTAATATGAATTTGTGGTAAAATCAGAATTCTGTGTCAACTTCTTCAATAACTAAAAATAATAGGAGCTGGGTGGCAAAATGATAATTAGTTCAATAATAATATAATTCAATATTGTATAACACTTTTAATAAAACCTTTCCATCATTTTTGTGTATTTTATGAGTCAGTTTAAAGCAGAGAAGCATCTTTCATGTTTTCATCAATTTTTCATTTAGAGATTTATACATACATATACACATATATATCTATATATATATATATATATATATCTATATATATATATATATATATATATATATATATATATAGAGATATATATGTGTATGTATAGTATACATACACATACACATATATATCTATATATATATATATATATATAGATATATATGTGTATGTGTATGTATAGTATACATACACATATACATGTATAGTAGCCATCTGGTTTATTTGGCTTTCCATTAAGAACCTACAAATCAACCTTTAACGTTACAAACATTTCAGCTTCTGTGAGACTTTAGTGATTGATATGAACATTTTTAGGCATATCTTGCAGATTGAAGTCGTGTGATAATGGTTGAGTTCTATAGGTTTTTCACCAAAGATAGAATCACTGATAATAAACTGCCTTGAATTCATGAAGACACAAAATAAAATCAGTTGAGACTCTGATGTGTCCATAATCCTAAAGAAAGAAATTGAGATTTAGTTTTTTGATCATATCACTCAGGTCTTTTTGAAGTGTGTTGGGTCACTGCTAATCAGATCATCTACAACTGCATATAAAATGCAGCCCATTTAAGAATAACAGCAAAAATAGGATTATTCTGTGCATGTAAACGTAGCTGATGTCTGTCATTTGATTGTCTTAAATTTTTTAAAATATATTTATCTCAATATTTTATTTTTTTTGCAACATTCCTTTAAACATTTTATTTCCTCGTTTGCAGAATCTCAAATGTCAAAATATGATCAATTCTGTTCTCCAATATTAAACAGAATATCTTTGGATTTTGGACTGATGGTCAAGAAAAAAAAAATTTAAATCAGAAAACATTTTGATGCATTAAATTCAATAAATTGTAACATACTCAGTAATCATCATTTAATTTCAACATTAAACATTTGGCTGTGGATAAGATTTATGTGCGACATTAGTTTGACCCTCAGACTGAACATGAAGATGGATGCGGAACCAAAATCTAAAAAATCTATCATCAATACTTCATCAAGACCATGGATGACAAAACATGGTAAAGACAGAAATTATTTGGAGAAATTTTGGTAACACTAAAAGTGTAGATTGCTATTTACTCCTCTGGTTAACACTGAGGGGCGGAGCTTATGACAGGGCCAGGTGATAAAGATAACCAGTTCCTCATGTTTTTCTACAATTTTTGTCTGCAACTTAATTGTTTTGCTCCATCTTTTAAAACGGCCATCTTTATTCCTTTTTTTTTTTAACACCATTTTGTCCATTTACATTTTTTTCAGATAAATTTGACCTTGTTGCTGTTTTTGTTGCTTGTTTTTTCATCTAATTTGTCAAATAACATCATAGATAATTTACCTAGATTCATCGACTTTCACTCACTTTGACAATTATAATTGGCATTAATAATTATTGATATCACCTGATTTAGACAACAGGATCTGCAGTGACTCGCCCATGACCTATGACCCCAGACCTCCTCCCCCACCCTCACCTGTCTGATGGATGGACCTGCTCCCCCTCCCTTTCATCTATAACCTGGGAGTGGATCTCTCCTTCACTGTGGTTCTCCTCTATGGCTCTCCTTTCCTCACTGGGTTTTGGAGTTCTTCCCTTGGCCCAAAGAAGGGTGTAAGGACAGTGGATACTTGGGACAGCATCTACTTCTATGACTGATTGTTTTCTCTGCTGAACTCTGTAAAGCCCTGTGAGATGACCTTGTTGTGATTTGCAGCTCTACAAATAAAATGTAATCAATTTGAATAAAGGGGACACTATTGGTCGAATCGTCCAGTATTGTAGGCATTTCAAAGATTGCAGCTACACATTCAGGCGGCACTACATCCATCTTTATACACAGTCTGTGGTTCGATCGGTCAGATTCCAGACGGTCAGTTGTGAATGTGGGTAAATCACATTGGGACTGAAACAGGTCATATGATCTCTCAGACATACATACATAAACACACGCACACATATGCAGAGTGAGGGGTTTGCACTGACAGGAATGTGTCAACACTCAGGTGAACAACAGCATCAGTGGCTACTTGCCCTCAGTGAGGCATGATGGCAAGGCACCACACGTCGACAGCCCTCTGAATGCATCACCACACTTATTATTACAGGATTCTGTCATGGGCATTGTGAAGGTTTATGGTAAACTGTTCAGCACGACTTTTATGGTCATGTCTTCAGCACTGGTCACGTGTGCAATAGAGTCTAATCATGAACTACTGATAGAGATATTTCATTATTCATTAATTTTAATGGGTAATAAATTTTAAAAAGTAATATATTGTAGACACAGATGATATACAGTAATATACAGTTTGATCTGTTGGACATTTCACCTTTTCTGTCTGTGTCTAATATCAGCATCTGATTCAGTTCCTTTTTTTTTGTACTTTAAAAATCTTTCTCATTCTACTGCAGGTAAAATATGACAAACTTTATACAAATGGACCACTAATCCACTAACAGAGGACCTGGGCTGCTGCTGTTTGAGAACCTGGTTCTAAATTATTTGGGGCATTTAAATGAACTTGGAAAACAGGTTGAGAAGCTGAAACCAATTTCTAGGTTTCCTGTTTGCCTAAAGTGTGAATTATTCTCATAGTTCTATAGATTAGAAGGAAGGAAAAGATGAAAATCACAATGTACGAGGATGGGACAAATAATGGCCAATAACTGCTCAGTGACTGCTCTTCTGTAGTCATTCAGTATCTGAGTTTTAACAGTTCAGATGTGTCGAGGTCACAATATAAAAGTACATTCAAAATGCACTGATTTATATGGTGTAGTTTCACTACCCACAATTCTCCATTCTGTTCTAAATGACTGATAGGTCTGTAACTGTTTAAAAGTTTCTCTTTTTTTACCGACTTATTACTTAATGTTCAATGATACAGATTTATTCACTACTTTGACACCAATATTCAGTCCAACAGTTTCTAATAAAGTGAAAGATTATTAATTTCAGACAAATATAATGCATTCTGTCAACATTTTACAATGACGGTGGGGGATGGCAAATCATTTTTTCCTCTACTAACGTTATTAAACTGGCCTGTAAAAAACAACTATTGATCATTGTCTACACTAGAGGTACCGAGGTTAAATAAATCCTGAATGGAACTGGTTCAAGAACCACAACTAATGTGGTTGGACATAACGGTGTGAAAACTCCTTAACCCATTTAGTGGATCCGTGCGTTTGTGTGGTGATGCTTCAGGTGAGCTCTGTGCCGGTGTCAGTCCATCAGCCTGCACAGCGTTTCACCAGGACTCTGTGCGGTGGAAGACACCTGGACACTGGCTGATGGACTCCTCAGCAGCCTAACTTCAGGTTGCCTCAGGTTTAAGGTGAGATTTCAACCATGAGATCTGGTTTCAAGAGCCAAAAACAAATAGAACCATATTATCATTAATGAAATCTTGAAAGTATGTTATTGGAAAATGTTATGGGAACCATCTTCAATTCGGGTTTTCCCTGTTCATAATTACTCAAATGTGTGAGAGTACACCAAATTTACTGAAGAATAAAAGATGGGCGATATCAAGACCCTGATCTCGTAATTATGAAAAGAGTGAAGCCTAAGATTCCTCGTCAACTTAGTGTGATTTTACTGATTTTAATAGATTGATTTAGAATGATTTGGTGCTTATTTTGTTCTTGTGGTTCTATACAAAGGTCTGGTTCACATTGGCCTAAGATTTTAAGGCTACCTGGCTCCAGACTTCCATCCAGAAAAGCAAACAGCTGAGGAGTCGTCTCATTGCCAGCGGTGCCAGAATTGCTCTAAACGATCCAAACCGCATTTCAGAAGTTACAAAGCATCCGGAGAGACTTTAGTGGCGAGTCCATCAGTGTAGTCACATCATCACTGTTGTCGTCAATCAGCTTCATTTTCCCCCAGCTCGTCCAATGAGAGGAGAGGAGGTGTTGTTCCTGAGAGCGTGCTGATTGGTGGCAGGGAGGCCCAGACTGTGGAGTGGGCGGGACTTAGAGAATTGAAAAGAACCCTAAATTAAAACAGAGAACAGCCTTCATTTACAAACACGTCAGTTTTCCTCTATTAAGTTCAGGTCCAGTTCTGTACAGTCTCGTTCAAACACAGCCTGTTGCGCTGCCTCACGCTCAGCTGCCTCCTCCTCCCCATCATCGTCATCATCATCATCATCCTCACGGCACTCTTCGTCGCTCTCGCTCAGCGGTCCGATGCTGGTCCGGCCCAGACACTCGGCTGGAGAGCAGGAGCCTCGGAAGTCACCCATGAAGGGCTCCATGCCCATACAGATGTCACCGCCGCAGGCCAGCCTGCCGCCACGCTCCAAACACTGAGGGTCAATACTGCGGGTCTGTAGGATGAAGGGAGGGTCAGAGGTCAGTTGGGTTACCATTACTTAACGACACAACAAATGTAACGACAAGATAAAACAATGTGAAAAGGGAGAGTGGACTTTTCAATTTTGACATCTAATTACAAGTCTCGTCTCGTCATCTGAACCCACTTTATCCTCACTAGGGCCACGGGGATCTGTGGGGGCCTAATCCAGCTACAATGGGTGAAGGTGGGGTACACCCTGTATGAGTCTCCAGTTCATCTCAAGGCTGAACATATATAGACAAACAATCACTGTCACATTCACACCTATAGACAATTTAGATTAACCAATTAACCTATCAGTGCATGTGTTTGGATGGTGGGAGGTACCCGGAGTACCTGGAGAAAACCCACACAGACACAGAAAATGCAAAGTCCACACAGAAAGGTCTGGTCTGGGAAGTGAACCAGGGTCCTTCCTGCTGTGAGGCACGAATGCTAACCACTGCACCACAGTTCTGCCCCTAATTACAAGTGTTGACTGAAAATATTTTTTTGTTATATCAAGCTCCAACTTGGTAAATGGGTGGACTGTATTTATATAGTGCATTTTATACACCACTGGGTGCCTGAAGCACTTTACGATTCCTCATATTCAACCATTCACACACTCATACACCAGTAGATGGCTACTTGTAGTCTAAAGGCGGCTGTGGCTCAGCTGGTAGAGCGGGTCTGATGATCGAAGGGTTGGCGGTTCGCGTCCCGGCTCTGGCTGTTCACATGTCGAAGTGTCCTTGGGCAAGACACTGAACCGTAAGTTGCTCCCAGTAGGGTCAGGCAGCGCCGGTGTCTTGGCAGCAGCCGTCCACTGGTGTATGAGTGTGTGAATGGGTTTCTGTGAAGCGCTTTGTGACCCATGTCTGAGAAAAGCGCTATACAAATAAAGATTACTTACTTACTAGAGTCATTCTTAGCCATTTCTTGCCAAACAATAGATAACTTTGAATCAGAACTAAAAGATAAACTCTGTTTTCCAGCTCGTTGGTATTGAAACCCCAAGTTGCAATTAAAACATAGCTAAAGCTTATCAGTTCTTTAAACCAAAATTACTTGAGCCAAAAGACAATAAAACGCTTGGTTATTCCGATGCAGGGGTCACCAATCCTGGTTCTCAAGGACCCCTATTTTGGACTTTTTAAGACACGTGTTTGAAATGACAAGCCTATCATCAAGCCCTTGAGAAGCCTGATAACCACAGTGAGGTGTGCTGGAAGAAGGAAACATCTAAAACATGCAGGATAGGGAGCCTTGACGATCAAGGTGGGTGAACCCTGTTCTGGTGTCACTTAAAGACCATATGACACCAAAAAAATTGTAAAGTACAAACAAATATCAAAAGTAGGTAAACAATAGTCACTTGAAATTGGTCTCAATCATGATGATTGTCCGGACCCATCAATAGTAGCAGCCGCAGCAACAACAACATCATGGATTCCATAGAAATCAAATATTTTTCAGACACATCCTCAGATGTGAAGGCATTTTGTGACGTGGTTGAGTCTAACCCAATGGCTGGAGGACAATATAGAGGGCATTTGTACAGATGGACGGAGCTCAGTGAAAATCAAGCTTGCAATCATATAATTTTATGTCCTGATGAACAATGTACAAATAACTAACAGTAAATGGATCTATAAAAAAAATATATCCAACAACAAATGAATAACAGGATCAGTAAGTGGGGTGGCGCAGTAGGAAATGGTAGAATGACAGAGAAGTTGGAGAAATGAATTAAATAGTAAAAGTTCACGCAGCTCGTGCCAGCTCACTGAAACCCCCCACCGGTAAAAGAATGTCATCTATACGAGGGATCACCAACCCTGGTCCTCAAGGGCCACTATCCTGCATGTTTTAGATGTTTCCATCTTTCAGCACACCTGACGGTCGTTATCATGCTTCTGCAGAAATAGATGACAGGCTTATCATTGGAATGAGGTGTGTTAGAAAAGGGCTACATCTGAAACATGCAGGACAATGGCCCTCGAGGACCAGGATTGGTGACCCCTGATCTACACTGTCCAGAATCAAAGGATGGTGTAGACTATATACTTTTACCAGGAGTCCATTGCTCTACTGGTCCACCTGATCCGGAGCCGATCCTAGTGATGATCTAAACGGTCATGGTGTCACCCACAGACTGGGTCAGATGAACCGGACCTGAACGCATCAGGGCTGTGAAACCACCGCCCAGCCTTCACTTTGAGTCACTACAGCTGACTTTATTTCAGTGGTGTCTTTATCTCTTTTTCAGTGATTCAATACTCTCTCTGTCACCTCCACTTTTTCTGGTTGCATTCCTTTCTCCGTCTCCCCCATTCAACTCCTTCTACCCACCCTCTACGCCACACAGTGTAGCGAAATGATCCAATAACAGATTACCGCCTTAATATCCATGAAAGGTTAGGTTACTTCCAGGCACTGGCTGATTACAGGTTCACCCAGATATGTTACTTCCCGTTTGTTGCGTACGGGGCCCCCAGACTGCAGCTTTCACTGGTGGGCCATTCTAATTTTGAAAATAACAAGACAACTGTGCACGTCTGCTGTAAAAATGTATGTTAACGGGAAAATATTACTTATGTTGAGATTTTGAAAAGTACGGTCGTATTTTGGTGTCATATGGTCTTTAAGGTCTTTCGGTAAATCTCTTGCATACTACAATACCCATGAGCCTCATCTGTCAGTTCTATGGAGAAAAGTCATCAAATCGTTTCTATAGAAAGCCATCTTTTGCTTCTGCCTCCTATATGTAGTCTATCATTAAACTACTCTGTAGAACAATATAAAGTTCTGACATTCAGTGTTTTGTGGTGAAATGTAACCTGGGAGGTGCAGTCTAACATACTTCTCTACTTCTACTCTTTGTGGTTCATTGTACCTGTGTCATCTTGGTGAAGTCGAGGACGGGTCGTGCGCAGGGTCGGTCGTGGTCACGGCGTCTCTTCAGACCTGGTTTGAGCAGCAACAGGTCACATGGTTGCGAGTGGCATCGTGGGAGCTGTGGTGGCAAGCTGCGGCGCAGGGACGATGGCGTGCTGCAGGCAGAGGAGGGCGAGGCGGGCACGGGCACCACCCCAGCAGCAGTGGGACAGCTGGGAGGAGGGACCACCGCCTGGCTCGGCACCGGAGGAGGAGGCAGGAAGGAGGCAGAGGCGGTTGAGTCTCTGATGAGCACAGGAGAGAGGGAGAACCGCCGCTGGGGAGGAGGGGGCGGATGCAGTGGAGATGGCGATGAGGAGCAGGACGACGGCGAGGGGAAGAAGCAGCAACAAGCTCCGCCCCCCGCCGCTGCCTCACTGGGGTCCCAGGGGAAGCTCCAGGGCAGCGGTGAGTCTGGAGACAATGCCAGGCTGAAGAAGGTGGGGCTGGACGACGAGTGCAGGGATGAGTTCAGTGATGAGCTGGGGGCACGCAGGGGACATGCTCCGCCTCCTGCTGCTCCTGCTCCCATCGCCCCTCCTCCTCCCGCCATTGCCACACCCCCTCCTGTAACTCCACCTCCAGCTCCTCCGTGACACTGCTGACGGCTGACAGGGGTCCAGACCCGCGAGGCGCTTGGCCGCCATGTGTAGCGGCAGCGTGACAGGTCCTCAGGCACCGACAGTGAGCGACAGTGTCGCTTTGGCGGGGGAGGAGGAGGCGGCGGGGGTCCGGGGCCTCCGCCAGGCGGAGCCGCCGCTCCAGGGAGGGACAGCTCGGAAGCGGAAGTGCTGGGCACCAGGGGCTGAGGGGCAGGGCTGTCCTCCTGCAGGTGAGCATCAGGGGGAACCAGAGGAACTGGACCCGGAGGGAAACTTGAGCTCAGTAACCCCCCCTGCAGACCGGACTTCGAGGGAGGGCACAGCTGCCAGTAACTGCTCTCTGATTGGACACAGAGGAAACACTTCAGAAACATGTCAGTGAGCTGTTTGAATATACAGTAAAACTTCCAAAACTATGATTTGAGTCATCAGATTATTTAAGTGATCATGTAAACATACTGTGATTCACTTTATTACACATTTTGTTAATCAGTTGAATGTTCAGTTTACATATAAAAGAAAAGGACAAATTCAAAGGACCCTGTCATTGTTTCACTCACCAGGCATCAAGCCATCTGGGTTCCAGCACTCTGCGAGGGTTTTGGGGTCCAGCAGGGACTAGAACAGAGCAAACTGAGATAAAAAGTGCTACAAAAATTCTTGATTTATAATAATACAATGTTAAAAGCTGTACAACCTCATCTACATGTTCATTAAATAACACGACTTTTCAAAGTCTACATGAGGGATGCATAGACATGTTTGTCACGACATACATCATGCATTATTGCACATTGCTGTGACTGTGCTATAAATAATAGCATTTCATACATTTGAGTTCAATCAGCGACCTAGTTTTATAATAAAATACTTATTACATTGAAAAAGTAGGGGGAAATGGCAAAAAAGAGGAAAGACCCACAGAAAATAACTGGCAGAGTCAGTTATGATCAAATTAATATTTTTGAGATTTGTTTTTGTCCAGAATGTCACAGTTCATGTGTCCCTAGATTAGATGACAATGATTTAATGTTATCTCTACCCTAGAAACTAAATGACAGAGGATATAAGCCTAGTACTTTAGTCCAATCTAGTGGCTAAGTCTGGAACTGCAGCCTCAGCAGATTGTTTACTGATGTGCAACTTTCCCCTCATTCAGAGATAAACACCAAACACTGCATGAATCTGAAAGTGCTACAAAGTCAGAGATTCTTCCAGAGGTGAAGAAGAACTGCATGTCCAGTTGTGATGCAGGGGTTTCCCTTACATTATACAGTTTAGATATAGCACCCCAACCAATATATGCACCACCTAAATCAAATTCATGTAAATTTGATGTGATAAGCACTGCAATTGACAAAAATGGCTTTTCCCATATCCCCAGTGGACTTTTATTGCAAATGTTTAGATTTTTGGGCATTATATTTTTACAAGGATATGGACAAATTATATGACAACATATTTTTTGTTTTACTTTAAAAACCTAAAAATGTCCCTGTAGAAACTATTATAACCACAGCTCTTAAATATTGTGGGTAGTTCAAGGACATTAGGAAAGAGATTCATAAACTTCTGAACCAAAGGGACCTACAGGCCTCACGCCAAACAGTCAGTTACATTAAGTCGGGGTCTCCACTAATCCAACCCATTGTGCTAAAATCATCTGAAGAGGTTATTTCAGATCCAAACTTCCCCATCAATGGAATTGCAGAATATCTCCCATTTTGACACAGTCTCAAATCTCAATGGGATATTATTTTAATATCAGTATCAAGACCATCAGTCAAAAATAAAAAGACAGAAACTGTCACAGATCTTATGATTGCAGTTCATCTTCAGGCGAATTGAGAAAGTTTTGTTTTCAGCTCTTTGGATGTTGTGGGTGCTTCTAATTATGAAATAAAAAAAATCCACAATGATGTTAAATTCTGCATTTTATTTGACAATGTACTGAGCTTACAGTATATAGTGCATTTTATGTACCCATGGTGCTCAAAGTGCTTTATAATTCCTCATATTCACACACACCAGTAGGCGGCTGCTGCCATGCACAGTGCTGCCTGTACCTACTGGCAGCAACTTGGGGTTCAGTGTTTTGCCCAAGGACACTTCAACACGTGTGTAGTCAGAGACAGAATTCAAACTATTGAACGTTTGGTCACTGCTCAACCAACTGGTCCACAGCAATAACTGAAGCCTCCAGACACCAGGGCCATGCATGTCTAATAAAGCATGCTAGTCCAACAAAAAGCCCTTGCTGCATTTTGGCATAGTAACATGGTTACTGCATAGTTTTTTAATACAAATTGCTTCGTGTCAGTTTTACATAACAGTGGGAGAAGGCTATGTGATTATGGGAAAGTAATGGTCTATAGATGAGAGCCACTAAAATAAAAATGACAAAAATAATCTGCACCTGTAGATATCGTGTGTCCACAAAGTAAATGTTCAATTTAAACATGTATTACAAGTACATTTGATTAAATATATTCATCAGATGTGTGCTATGTATCGAGTCATTGGTCCATTTTTCTTCAACCACTGTAAATGTTGACATTGTGACTGAATATGCGTCTCCATAACTGGATGACCTTCAACCAACCAGCATTTTCTAGGTAGATGGTAAACCACTACATTGGGGACTTCACATTGGTGGGTTCCTAAATCAAACGTTGTCAGACTGGTGGATTAGAAGAGAAGGCCCATTTCCCTGGACACCTCGTCACCAGATATCACTGCCCTGGATTTCTTTCAATTGGGTTGCGTTGACAATATCATGTATCGAATAAACATATGGGACATCAACACTCTGAAGTAAAAGAATCACTGATGGTGTTGACTCCATCGATGAGACTATGATACAGCAAACATCAAAACAGATCCAGTGCCACCTTGATGTGCTGCGTACAACTTCTGATGCTCATATAGTGGTGTATCAAATGAGGAGAAAAGACTTCAATACCTGTCTTTAATTTTTGAAAAAATTCTAAAGTTTTGTCTATTAATTTGCTTTTGTAATAAATGTGTTAAATTGCAAAGAGATTTTATGGTCACCCAGTTTTTGGTCTTTATGCGACTGCGGATAGGACTTACCAGGTCGAAGTCCCCCGGCTGAGCAGGGTGGCCTTCCAGTCTCTGGGTCCTCAGAGTCTCCAACAGGAGTGTGACCACAACATGGTGACCACAGGAGGCGGGGCCAACGGGGGAGATGGGGGAGAGGGGAGGGGAGGAGAAGGCAGGGTCAAAAAATGGGGAGGAGAGGGGAGGAAGAGGAGGAGGGAGGGGAGTGCCACGCCCGTCTGTCGGTCTGTCCGGCTATCTGTAAACGGAGAGGTTTAAGGCCAAGACTCCTCCTCCTCACCACCTCAGGGCCAGGTAGCCCCACCCACTCTTACAAGGACATTGTGGGTGAGATGATTCCCCGACAGCTCACCTGGAACACATAGACAAAGGTGACATCAGTCATTAGATACGACAATTGGTCATTCTGACAATCGCAAAAAAGGATTAGAAATAAAAAAAACTACAGTAAAACTCCCAAAGCTTGACAATTATCAAAGACAAAAAAAAAACTTCACCATGGTTCTGTACAACTGTACAACAAGTCGTATTTTGCTAAACACACTTAATAGTCTTTGGTTAATTTATTTGTGTATTTGGACCTTAATACAGTCATGTCCAACTATTCCACAAAGGGCTGGTGTGGCTGCAGGTGTTTGTTCCAACCAAGCAGCAGCACACTCGTCTTCAGATCATTGATTGTCAAACTGTGTACTCGTGGTTGGTTGGAACAAAAACCTACACCCACACTGTGGAATAGTTTGGCTATGCCTACCCGAATAGTTCATAAAGTTTGAATTTTAACCCTTCGGGTGCTGCAAAGCTATCTCTATATAGTCTAGTCACCCAAGACTCCTAGCGGCAGCACATGTAATGTGCTACAGTTGTACTCTATAGTTACACTCGATTCAATTTTTGGCTAGATTTCCCTAAAACTGTCCGTGTATCACGGTGAAGTATAGAGTCAGAGGGTGGGCGTAACAAATTGACGCAACGATTCGGAGACAAACAACCGGAAGCAACCATAGAAGAAGGGGTGGTGTTTTCCCTTTATCAAAGATGAGTGAAGAATGTGAGAAAATGTCAGCAATCTTTGAATTCTTTTTACAGAACAACTGTCATTAAGATCCATAATCCACCATTTTGTTTAGTCATTCCTAACTTTCTCCTTCTCCAGACTCCTCCATCTAACTACGTCATCCTAAAGATTAGGCTGATTGGTTGTAGTACCGTCCTATTGCATACGAGAGGATTTGAAAGACAACCTTTAGCCCCTGAGCTAAAAGGTTAGCTCCTGAGCCTTTACATATTTCCATTTAACTTGACCAAATTATGTACTACTCATACTGTATTCTGTATTTAACTCCAATCTGGAGTTTGGCTGAATAAACAGGTTGATCAATTAATCTAGGATGATAGAATATTTTACACTAAGATTGACAGAACTCATCAAAAGCAGCCAATGGTTTTAAATGGCATATACTGAATCTGAGGAAAATCTTGATTTTGATTTTACATTCAGTGTATTAATTAACTGTTTTAACCTTAATGTTCAGTGATTCAGATTAATATATTAATGCATTCATTTGACTAAACTTGATATTTAGTTTTAGTACTTTTCCAGATTTATACTGAAAGATGAACATTTATGAATATTATATGATGTTCTATTTAGTTCCTTTAATTTGCATTAACAAACTAACTGAACCACTGGTGTCTGATGAGTTGTGACATCAACAACATGAAAGCAATCACATTTGTGAAGGTAGACGAACATTGGCATAAGTCAGTTTACAATGACATATCTTATGGTGTTGCTGATGTAAGATACTTTTTTTATTTGACAGTTTGTCACAATGACAAATATTGACGACTTATTCACATAACTAATATAACCAATTACAGTGTCTAGTCTGTCAACTTCATACCACCACTGCAACAAGTCATTTTTTGTCTCAGGATCAAGACAACATGTTATCTGTATATCCGTGTGCATATATATATATATATATATATATATATATATATATATATATATATATGATATAAAAAACTAAAATATACAAAGTATGTTGCTGAAATATCAGTGCAAGGTACCACAAATTAGGCCTTAGTAATAAATAGTAAAGTCATAGTGGAAGAATAAGTCACACAAAGATTATGTCATAAAAGAGTGTCTTGGTGGCAAACTATATGGAACTAATTATAACACAGGTAATTTGGGGTTGAGTAATTAGGGTCCAGTTAAGTTGACAAAATATTTAAGAAAGAAAAGGTTACTGCAATCTCAAACAATTGTAACATGAAGATTATGTAAAAAAAAATTGTAGCATCTGAATGTATTTTTTGTAGTTTCTTGGTTACAGCAGTGAGTACTCCAACATGCAAACTAATTGGCCAAATATGAATTCATTTTAACATTGTATCAATATCTAAGTTTGGGCTTACAGATAACTAAAATTTCACATATGGTAAGGTATCACATTTAAAGCTGATGAAGACAGGGTTTATTGATGAAAACACTACTTTCAGATTTGTGATTTCTGACCATTAAGAAGAAGTGTAAAACCACAAATAATGGTCTTCTGTATTGTTTTGTTGAATAAAAACAACAATTAAATTCCATGAAAATTTAGTTCTTAGTCCACAAGATCAAAGCATCGACACATTTTGAAGCGATGCATCTGAAAATGTAAAGAAAATAATATAAATACAGAAAACAAACAAACTAAAAACTAGCCAAAATCATGAACTCAGATGGTGGAGTGGCTTTATCTTGTTACTTTTTTTTTTAATTTGTATCGTGTTATATCTTATTAATTATAACTATTTACTGTCTTATAAATTACAATTTAAAGCTGTTTACGGCTTTTCTCTCCAATTGGGCCCAAAAACTACCCTTTTAAGTTTACAATAAAGCGTTATTTGACAAAATGACTAATTGACATTTTCATCAAACTGATGGCAAATTGCCGATAAACGCCGTAATAAAATATTATCATCTTTTGGCCGGACTGTCTTAGTTGACAATACAACTGTTGTTCATAAAATGTGAGTTAACAGTTAAAAAAAAAAAAAAAAAACAACTCTGTGTCGTTTCTTCATTTTGTTCAACAGCTAAAAATCTGAAAAACATTAAGATGACAGTGTATAAAAATGTTAGCATTAACACTAAACATGCCAATATTGATATGAGAATACTTCAAAAATTTCTCTAAATGAATGATTAAAACACTTGACTAAAAACAATAATTTCATGTCAATCAGTTAATCAATATATTATTTCGCCTTAGATCTACAGATTTTGGCTGCTAAAAAGAGGTCAGAGGCCACACATGGTTCAAGATGTGGTAATAGTTGATTTATTTCTGCTTTAATGAGACTCGGGCTAACACGTGGCTTGTTGTGGTTAAATAAAGGCGGTGTTTCGGTGTTTATGACAGACTGTCTCCCGTGGTGGAGGCCGGTGAACAGAGCCGCCTCTCCGGCTGAGGCCGCGGGGCATCTCCGGCGGCTGCTAGCGTGTGGCTAACAGTCTGTTTTCAATTAGAGACACTAACGCGGCAGAGAATGGGGCTTCTTGAAATGAATATGGAACAAATGACAAAACAATCTTAAGAACATTGGCAATAGCTTCGTTCAGTGAAATAATGAAAATCGTAAATGCAGCCGGTTACATCACTGAGCTAACACCTGAACGGTTAGCCTGCTATAAATAATATGTCATCTCGTTAATACTGTCAAGGTCGGCACAATAAAAGCACACATTTTCTTCATTTCAATAAAACTGCTGACAGAGTCTGTGTTTCCCCGACAACTGCACCGTCTGCCAGGGCTCTGGCTGCTTTATTTGGCAGGTGTGTGGGGCTAATTGAGAGCAACACTGACCGGCCGCCCGGTTGTATCCAGGGGCAGCCGCTAGCTAGCGTCAGCTAACTGACCTGCCCAGCCTCAGCTAGCCGCGTTAGCCCGCCGCATTAGCATGCCGCGTTAGCTCACCGCGTTAGCATAACGCGTTAGCTAGCTGCGGTGATTTCACAAACAAACCCTGGGAGTAACAGGCAGACATTAATTTATCGCCATGTCTCCAGAGCACCGCTGGCTCAGACTACTTCTGGGAAAGCCAAAATGTCTCATAGATTGATTCATGTTGAATGAATATAGGGAAATAATATTAATATTAGTGGTGATGACCGCCTACCGGCCTGTGAGCTCCCAGAGCGGTGTGTGAGGAGGAAAACACGGCGGGATGCTGCGGGATGGATCCGCCAGACAGACAGGGAACCACAAACAGACGGTCCTTCTGGCCCTTCGCAGCCAGTGACATGCTTACCTTGTCCGACAGCTCCTCCGGGTATCGGGGTGAAGCAGCGGGCTGGCGCACAGCAGCGGTGTATTGACCAGTATTATTAAGGAGCACCTACCGCTCCGCCTGCCGCTCCGTCGCCGCCGCTGCCGCTGCCAGGACCGAACCGACCACAATGAAATAAATGCTGGATTTAACCGCACTGAGGCTGCACCGCTGGGTCCGGGGCGAACCTAAACACCGGCTCCGAGTACTGTCCAGTGCGTCCTTCTTAATAAACCATAATAATACAGATCCGTGCGTGCACACGCCCGTGAGCGATAGGCATTCATAAATAACATTTACGGTGCCAGGCAGGAGGAGGAGGGGCGGTGCTTCAGCTCATCACCAAGCAGCGGCACCTGCTATTTATTTACATCAAATATTAGATTTATCACACCAATCATCATACCATCACTATCTGAGAAATAACACCCAGTTTTAACAATTATCACAGAAATAAATCACCAAGTGTTGGAATTAGCCCTTAGTAGCAGAGGATGCTGGGATTTGTAGTTGAGAGGCGGATCGGTGCAGCTTGTTTACATCAGCTGCTGGTCTGCGGTCTGATCCGCCTGTCAGTAATCTGTCGCTGCTCATTCTAGATCTATTTCTCTATAAACACGATGGGATCAGAGTAGCTGAGCTTCATTTAAAGGTTAAACAAAAAATTTATTCTTGTCACTGATGCTCCTCAGACAGGCTGCAGTAGCAACACCACGTGGAGGGAGGAAACACCTTCATGTTCTGTAGACCCACGAGCTTGAACATGACCTCATAAAATATGAAGACATGTTTCATGTTTTGTTTGGCCAGCTTCATTTGAATAGCTACATATGGTCTCGGTATTGTTTTTGGACTGCCATGTTCTACCTTGTACATTTTTAAACACTGTTCTAGATGATAACCAGATAAAAAATAAACTGAATCATTTCTACATTTATTTGTCCACAGAGCAGCAATCACCATCATTTTCCCCCAAACAAAGTAGATGGCAGCATTGTGGGACTAGTTATGAACTAAAAAAATATCATGAATCGGGTTGATGTAAAACTTAACTGTGGTACAAAAGCTGTATCCATGCAAGGTCTAGTCTTATTTGAGCAAAGATGGATAAATGCTCTTCAAATAAAAGAAATGTGGATATTTTACATTCTATGGTGCAGAACAGAATTAAAAGGGTTAAAGCCCAAGGTGAGTACCTGATCTGATACTCCACATCCCATCATTCATAGCCGATAGAACCACATCAGTAAGGATCACTGTGGAACAAAATTATGTCCACAAATGCACTTCAAACCTCCCTGAGCCACAAGTAAACCTAATGGTAACTGAAAACTGCCAAATCAAAAATCTTAAGTGTACAAAAGTCAGTATCTAGGTTTTTCTCAGAAATAGACACTGCATCTGACCAAATTGACATGTTTCATAGTCCAATAATTCAACATTACAGTATTTTTTGAGTAAGGTAAAACTTACTCAAAATTTGCTGTATTTTTTTAAAGGTAAATTAAGATCACTTATGGCTTTTCACTTAAAAAAAAAAAAAAGTTTAAACCCAAGATCTGGTCATAATACTTGCATGAAAAGGTATATAATATGATTTCCCTTTGAAAAATGGCCATCGTTTATACAACTACAAATGTATTTCAGAATTGCCATTTTTAAAAAAAAAAAAAAACAGTCCAGCAAGTGAATTTATAACACTTTATTTATATCTTTATTAATCATTTCACACACACATCTTGAAAACTTGCTCTTGAGATTCAAGCAGCAAAAAACAACACATTGTACACAAGTTGTAAAAGGAAAAAAAAAAACAAAAAAACACAAAATGACAAGTCTTTCCCCCCTCAGAAATGAGGATTTGTTTTTGAGAAAAAACAGAGGAGCCTGATCCAGACGTACAATGGACAGCAAAACATAGAAAGTGAAGACAATGTAGTGACATCAAAAAACAAGACTGAAGTGATTCATGTACAGAAAACAGCAGCCTTTCCATCAGTGCAGGTAAATTAAACAAGTGACATGTGCTCAAATTATACCATTTTACACAAACATGACCAAAGTGCACAGAACAAGTACCGTTTCAGCTGTCCCACTCCTGAGTTCAGATCGACAGTGCGTTTATGAAGAGCCCAGGAAATCACAACACTGCCACGACTGAACATGATGAAAGCGGATCAGGACCAATCAGATCCCAGTTCTAATTAATCTGCATCAACTTTAAAACATGAACATCCTGGACACGCAGATGGTGCCATTCAGGGTCCAAACAGTTTGTTACATGAGCAGAACTTATGGAAAAAAAAAAAAAAAATCTTCTGTCAGTATGGATTCCATAAGAACTGATCAGAAACCACAGGGACCTGCTGGTCATCAGATCCCAGATCTACAAATTAATAAGACCAGGGTTATTCAGTCCATACCACCACATATGAAAACAGCACTTTGTTCACTTACTGTAAATGTAGATACAAATGCTAGATTCCAAAAACATAAGCTAAAAATGAGGGAATAGACTGAAGCAAATTAATGTGTAGTAACAGCTTGATGTTTTTCCTCACCTGTGTTTGTGAGGCACGGTAGAACAGTGCAATAAAAGTGCTATATTACAGTAATGTTAGTTTTACTATTTAAAAAAATGGCGAAATAGTTTGTTAACTTTACTAATGTCAATTCATATTTTATAATATTGAACACATTTGTTTCAAACTCCCATTTATGATCAGCATGTCACCAGTCTGTTCAAACCTGTTCTAATACAATATTTCTTCCAGTTCTCAATATACCAGATTAAACGTAATAAAAAATGAGGGAATATAATCAAATCTAAACCCTCAAGAATTTACAGAATTTATTTAAATAGTCAGCCTTTGATCTCCAAGGTGATCTAGAAGATTACCACTGGTAGATTAATTTTGACAGTACGTTTAAAATCTGATTACTTGCATTTGTGGTCACTGTTGGCTGATGTGTTTTGGTTTTCAGCGTCATATCAGGTAGATTTACCTCGGGCATGGTCAGCCTCCAGCAGGAGGCGGATCCAGTCCGTCATGTTGTCGTTGGTGGTCAGCTGACTCACGAGAGGGCAGCTCAAACCAGGAGGAGAGCGAGGCAAACGACGTGCCTTCTGGGGGACACAAAAAAAAACAAAAAAAAACAGGTAAGCTCATGTTTCAGAATCAGTTTAACTAAAAGTGATTCACCAATAGTTTTAGGACTTTTGCTCATGGAAGCATCAAAATTGCCAAAAAAAAATACATCTAAAATCTAATAATTCCAGTTGCAGCATTCCACCCTATGAAGTTTAGAAGAACATGCACCAGTTTCAGTTTGAAGCCTGTCCTTCAGACCATTTCACTACAGAGGGACTGTACAGCAAGAACCTTCCTTTTCACTACTTTCCCTCATCCCATAGACAAAGGCAGCAGAATAGGATCACAATGCGAGTCTGAAACTACAGTCATTTTCTTACCAGAGAAAAGTAGTTTTTCCCACATGATTAAAAACAAGATTCCTTTGACAAAGATGGTTTTATCAAAAAACAACTGAAAGCCTCACCGATATAATCTTATGAGCATCTCCGAAGCCTAAGATAAGACAGTTGTGAGGTAAAGGAACATCGTCTGTTTTGAGCTAAAGGCTCAGCCTGTGGTTACACTTTGATGCAGGCCTTACTGGGGATCGTGAGACAGTCCAGGGTCCAGGCAGATCCAGAACTGTCGTGTTTGACAGCGGTGACACAGAGGAGGTCTTTGAGACTGTAGCAGAGTCCTTCTCTCTCCGTTTGTCATCTCCATCTTCACACAGGTCAGAGGTCATCTTTGCCAGCTGGCACTGCCTGCCAACAGAGATGAGCACTTCAGAGAACAATGGCACCAAGAGACCAGTGACAGGGGCAACCTTTTTTGTAAACAAAAGGGGGTGGTTTGAGTGTGAGCTCTACATACAGCTGCTCCACTGGGTCCTGAGTGTCACTGAGCTCCAGTTGGATTTCAGCCGGTGGGTCCCACAGGTGCAGCGCCCGCCTCCATAGACGCACCTGCATGTCCCAGGAGCGCCGACTGTACTTCCTGTACTTATTGGGGGTGGAGGGATGGAGCTTTGGGTCCCTGAGATGTCTGTTGGGAAAAGAGGAAGATTTCGACTGCTCATGTTTGTGACAGGATAGTTAGACAAATTTGGATCTGTCATTACTGCGACGAAGAAACATCATAAGATATGTTTTCACCAGGGATTATCTGTCTGTTGCAAGATAACTCAAAAAGTTCTGGACAGATTTGGATGAAATACTGGCACAACAAAAAACCAAATGATTACATTTTGGTGGTAAATGATTTTCAGGGGGGGGGGCATTCAGTCAGACCACTATTGTCTGAAGTGAAACCTATCACTCATTTATATTTTCTCCATCTCCTGAAGCTTAGCAAAGTTTCATTTGAGGGGGCAGGTCATAGTACGGTAAAACCTTAAACAGAAATGAGACTTACTATTCACTCCGTAGTGTCTCAAGGTCCAGGAATTCATTCTAGATGTATACTAATCAGTGTGTGTGTGTGTGTGTGTGGGGGTGGGGGGCAGATCTGCTTTGACATAGGTGCGTGCTCCAAGTGCTTTTTAGTTCTTTAGAATTTACAAATGTAGCAGTTTACTGGTTTGGCTGTATGCATCTCCTGAACTGAAATGACTTTGACATCATTGACCATCAACTGTCTTGTAAATCAGTAAATCAGACCTTTTGTTGGGCCCAGTTTTGGCCCTTGGCCAGAAGTGTGACAACCTCCATTAGACAATTTTAGCCAGTCCGTTTCAAACTAAATTAAATCAATATGTGCACATGCCTAAAACAAAGAAAGTAAAATAATTTCACCAAAGTAGTTCAACTTAAAAGTTGTATCCAAACCAAAATCACTAAGTAAAGGTTCAGTTCCTCTGTCTCCTGACCTGGGGACCTGCTGCAGGTAGTTCTGGTACCCACTGGTATTCTTCCCGTACTGGATCTGTTTCTGCCGCCGCTTCAAGACTGCTGCATTGGTCTCTGTGTTAGCTGGATCTGGCAGGCGGGGGTAGCACTGACTAAAGGGAGACCTTCATGGGAGGAGGGCAACTCTATTAGAGGATTATTTTACAACCAATTATTAACACATCTAGTTACTCCAGGCAGATAAGAGGAAACTAATATATACACAGCGACAATTAGTCTACCGTTTATCATCATTTTCAGATTATTTTGAGTGTGTGTGTGTGTGTGGGGGGGGCAGATTTTTTCTCAGTCACCCCAAGAAATTTCTCAAAAAAAAAAATCATGTACATCTTGTGGCCTTATGAAATAATTCCAATTCAGCATTTATTGTTAAATGACTCTAGGGCAATTTATCAAGCAAAAATCAAAATTTTATTTGATAATTTCCAGTCTTAGTATGATCTACATATCACAACATTTATCATTTATGTCACAGTCTTAATGAATTACAGTTCCAATAAACCGATCATTAAAAAAAAAAAAATTTATTAATTCCTGCCAGACCTAGGAAAGACCAGTTTGGCATTTACTTTGGTCATGCTGCTGTCTGTTATTGGAGCTATAACTCTATTGTAATTAATTAAGAATGTGACAGAAGATTGGTACCAAACGATGTGGAATGAAGATTCCTACAATTCTCATAATTAGTGTTATCACCTACGACCAATAGTTTTTGAAATCTCTGGGAGGTCAAAGGTGACATGTTGCAAAATTAACTTCTGTAACACTGTGTGCCAAGCATAGACAACACACTATAACTTAATACTGGATATATTATATTACACATACTGAAGCATATATACATATAACAAAATTATCAATATTGCAAAAGGTCAAGGTCACATTTAGCAGAAAGGTCAAAATCATATTACTGGCTCTAATTCAAGGACAGGTTGTCATAGAAACTTGGGATTGGCACAAAAAAGGGACAAAATTAGGCATTCTCTACTTGTTGAGATTGTATTGCATTTCCGAGTGTGGACTGACCTCCTATTGTCCATATCATCCGTCCCCACAGCCACACTGCTGGTGGACTCTTTCAGGATGCAACGCTCCAGAATAGACGGCCTGATCCAAAGGAGGGGGGGGGGACAGGTCAGACTTTTTATTTTTTTATTTTTAGAGGCTTCCAACAGGAGCCAAGCAATCTGAATTACCACAGCCCGATTCCGGAGACGTAGACTTAATAATGGTAAAGAGGTAAACCTGCGGGACTTGTTGGCAGCTCGTTCTTCTCTTAAACCGACAAGAGGAGACCGGATTGGAGACGCGTTACTGAAAATAAAGAGATGATAAATACAATAAAGTGACTAAACGGCCACCAAAAGAAGTGGTCATAGATGAGCAATCCCAGCATTATGAATGTGATATTTGAACTCAAAATGGCAATAACTGACCCAGTTCCTTTTTATTCTCTTTTACTATTCAAATGGGTGTTGCATATTTTTAGGGCATTTCATATTGGAAAAAAAAAATTAATAAAAGTCATAGTACATGTAGAGCACAAGGAAATTGCAAAAAAAAGTTATGGATGTACAGGAAGAGAACTTTGGTTACTACACATTCTCCAATAACTCAATAAGTAAAGGAAATACCAAAATGCAGATATCCATTTGATAAAGAGGTCCAAGCTGAACATAAGAGGTTTTAAATATTTTGCATTTCATGCGCAGTTTTTTTTTTTTTGGGGGGGGGGGTTATTATAGATGTGACATAATTGTGTTATGGATGTGTGACATGTTCTTCAAATCAATTTAATCACATGCCTTGGTTTATACAAAACAAACCCACCCTGAATATTAGTTAAAACTTGAAGTTCTAAATAAGTTTGGATGGCTGACGTTTTATTCATTTCAGCATAAATGTCTACTTTTTAACTACAATTTATGTTAGTTTAAAATCCATTTTATTTACAATTTGTATGGCAAAATGGTTAAACTCATTTACTGGTGTAAAATATAGGCCTTGATTATTTGTTTTAAATATATTTTGTTACTTTATTGTTTTGAGGGGTGAGGTTGACATTTATATTCAGACCAGTTACAGATTCAATGCCATTAGTACAAGATGCTGAGTCCAAACTGAAACATTAACAGTTAAAGTGTCCTCATTCTTTTAGACATGCATCTGTGTCTCAGGTGTGTTCTCACCTGACCAGACTGTCGTAGACTGAGCTACAGCCAGGGAGGAGCCATGGTTCAGGGGCAGGGCATCCGGAAGAGGAGACAGCAAGCAGCGGGTCAGGAAATCCATTCCACACAGCTGCTGACCAGCCCTTAGCGCAAACGCAGGACCGAGGACTGAAACAGAAGCTGCATTATATAAAATACATTAGACAAATAGATCTACTTAATTGATGCCAAACAGAGTGGAAGTCAATCCAATTCATTTTTATTTAGATTTCAACCACAAAGGTTCCAAGACTTGTACAACACAGCAGCAGCATGACAATTAAAATAAAGCAATGCAGTATAAAACACAGATCTAGATTAAACAGTTATAATTCAACTGCGTTAGAAAAGATTTGCAGTTCCCTCATGAGATTTAAGTAAACTGACTTCATACTGCGCTTATGTCAGTAATAAAATATACACATCTACATAATTGTCCTGAGACTTAGCAATGCATTTTATTCTTCTGTACAGGTTAAGAGTTTCAAAACTTAAAAAAACAACTAAAAAGGTAGACAATTTCACTTCTCTCAGGTCTACTTTTCCTAAACTTAGGGTCAGAACCAAAAAATGAGTTAGTGTTTTTACCGGCTCACTATTGTCAATACATTTACAACTAGAAAAGCACTCAGAGCGCAGACTGTCAAGGCAGATCAGCCCTAACAACCCCCCCCCCCTCACCTCTCCACTGATCACCATCAAACGCATCACTTGTTCCTTGTGTCAGCAACAACATCTACTGAAAATTTCAGCCAAACCAATTCACAACTTAAGTTATCTTACAAACAAAAAACACCAGCAAAAACAATTTCATCAATTTCTCAGCAAAGTAATAATGGGAGAATTCATATCCCCATTAAACATAGTATAAGAGTTTATAAATGTTAGTCTCAAAAATATGTAAAATTTAAGCAAGAAGCCATAAGGTAATGCAAACAAAAATGGCTTAAGAATGAAAAAGACAACATGAAATGAGTCAGAGCTGTACAAACGAAAAAGGTGAAATGGAAAAACAAAATTACCCAAGAAAAGTAAGACGAGCAAAATTACATAAAAATTAAGACT
>CM035796.1:9242486-9429986 GCA_020466265.1 Siphamia tubifer
ATAGTTTAATGGAGTATAAGCTCAAACACCATTTGGCTATTCAGACCTGTAGGTAATTCAGGACTACAAGAAGATAACAGAACTGTTTTAACTTTTTTCTTGAAGAAAGTGGGAAAAAAAAAATACATAATTTTGCCAAACATTAAAGTCAAAGGTGTATATATATATTTTTTTAGCACCAGCACCTACTACTGTTTTTTTTTTTCATTTATTTATTTCAGAATAACTCACAACACGACACGCAGTGATGATGTCAAATCCTGAGTGACAGAAATGTTGAGCAGAGTCCACGGTACCATTAAGTCAAGGGTGTCCAAATCTAGTCCTCGAGGGCCGGTGTCCTACATGTTTTAGATATTTCCCTCTTCCACATGATTCAGTTTAACCCTTTAACTCCTGCAACTTTAGTATTTCTACTCTAAAAAGAATTAAAATATGCAACAATATGAAGAAAAATGGCCGAAGTCATGAATAAAATGAACAAAAAATAATAATAAACTGACAAAAATAATTATTAAAATTAACATTTCGTTGCTCATTGTTTATGTTTCTACATTTTACTTTGTATTTTATAATTTTTTCTTTAATTTTGCTCCATTTGTGTCTTCATTTCCTTCATGTTACTAATTATTGTGTCAGTTTATTGTTCATTTTTGTTCGTTTTATTGATGACTTCAGCTGTTTTTGTTCATTTTGTTGCTTATTTTTAATTCTTTTTATTGTGTAACTGTTAAAGTTTTAGCAGTTAAAGGGTTAAACTGAATCATGTGGAAGAGGGAAATATCTAAAACATGTAGGACACCAGCCCACGAGGACTGGATTTGGACACCACTGCATTATGTGAAAACTGTGGAGAAGGAATAAACTGTCTGCTGGCAGTGGGCGGAGTCTTAAAATATGTACAGGTGATGATGTAAGGAGAGCAAACCTGTGAAGCTCATCAGCGGTGTAGCTATGTACATAGTTATCGCAACAACCCATGCAGAAAGGTAGGTGATCAGTTGACGCTGATTAGAGATCCAAACCAAGTCTAGCTTCGGTGTGAAATAGATCCGACTCCATGTGTTATATGGAAAAACTCTGATTCACATGTGAAACAAGCAAAACATTCAGCCTCTCTGGACGCAGCCTGAGTTACCCAACAGTAACTTTTGGCATTAAACATGACAATGAAAAACCTCCGTCCTTGGATCAAGGTTGCACATAACACCCCTACCTCCCCACACACCAGTAGCACTATGCAAAGAACCGGAATCAAGTACAGTGCCATGGGAGAGGAGCGCGGTGGTGGTGAGACTCACAAGACAAGTTGAAAGAGGAAAAGGGATAAGAGGCAGATTATGTATTGAAGGGAAGGAATGTGATTGAAGAATGAGGAATGGAGAAGGATCAGGTTTGTCCTCTCTGCTGAATGGTGGATGAAGCACAAGGGCAGGATTTCTGTTTGTCCTGTGTGTCTGTCTGTCTGTCTGTCTGTCTGTCTGTCTGTTGGCTATGGCTGGTATGCAGTAGGTCAGATATAAATGGAGCTCTCCCTCTAAACCTATATTAACTCTGATTAGTGTCACGTTTCCTATGAAAGCTCATAAATTTGCTATTGTACTATACATGTTTAACTATTACAGTGGGCATGTATACGAGCAAAGGCACTCTTTAGGGATCATTATTTATGTTCTACTGTATTAAGAGTGCAGGGGATGATAAATTTCACTCTCTATAAAATATCCAGTGAGCAGTCTAAACTCATCCTAACTGAAAACAAACATTTTGACATGGTTGGTTTTGACTTATTGCTAAGAAAAAAAATACTGTACATATTGTAATACACCTCATTTAGAATCACATTCATTCGTTTTTTGTTTTTTTTTCATTCTCTGATTAAAACAAACACGTTTCTTTTTTCTCCCCTATGCACAAAACAAGAAAAAAAAAAAGGAAGAATAAATGTGGCACTTCCTCAATAGGGCTCCTGCAAAACCCTGCAACAATCTTCAGAAATAGCCATGATCCAGGAAGGTATATCTAAAAGAAAAAAATATATATTTTGGAGCAGTCCTGCAGCCATAGTGCACATACCACCTCTGTCAACCTTCCGAATCCAGCTGGAGGATGACATTTCCCCTTTGTCTCTTGTTTCTTGTCATCCTTATACCACTGTCTCTATCCAAGAAACCCCCCCCCCCCCAAAAAAAAAAGTATAAAAAAAAATTGCTATGGATGTATTTTGGATGAATCTTTCCTTCTCTGCTCCCATCTATAGGATACAACTATTAAAAATGGGAATGTGTGCACATCTACACATGGAAATATGGATGTGATCAGCACAAAGGAAGCAGTGACAAAGGAATTCATTACATTTATGTCCATGTTACAGCCGGTAATAATAAGAGTCCATGTGAAGTCTGTTTGTACAATCAAAGCCATTCGTCCCATTTATATAGTAACTTATAATGGATCTACTGTCATCAGTTAAGCCGTAGGTGCAGGATATCTTATGTATTTACTGAAGGAAAGAGTTCAGGATTGGTAGAGATTGGGTAAAATCTGGACTATTCCCATATGAGCTGTCGAAACATTTTCAAATTTGCAGTCTGTCATTTTGAGCGGAGAGAAGAAAGTTGCCGTACGGGGTAAACTTTTCTTCCATATATGCGTCCAGCTTCCTCACTTCTGCCTTCTGTTCTCTCAAAATAAAGTTACCTTTTTTTTTTTTTTTTTTAATCGCAGATGTTGCTCAGAAAGTCAGTGTGTGAAAAAATAACAGCATATTGTACCAAGATTATTTGTGTAAAGAAGAGACTCTTGAAGATTTCAATTGCAGATAGTGTCAGAACGTGAATGGTGAGAGTATTTGTGGATAATATGACTGGATCCGTGTCAGCGCCCTGCGTGTAGGTTCAGCTGGTCGCCGTGTCCTGAGGCTGCCTGGGTTTGTGTCCTCCTGTCCTCCCTCTGTCTCTTCTACACAGTCTGGAAGGCCTTGGTCTGAGCAGGGATCATAACAGGAGTGGCCCCCATGCGGGTCAGGTTCCCGGGGCTCAGTTTGGGGGGTGGACTGGGCTTGGAGTTGGACGTGGAGGTGGAAGTGGAGGTGGGCGTCGTGCGGGGTTCGGGCGTCTTGGGGACCGTCTGAGTGTAGCTGGGTGGAGACTGGGGAAAGGATGGGGCTTGGCAGTTCTCCTTAAGGGCGGCGACTGCAGGGACGCAGGCTCGTTGGCCCCTGGGGGCCATGTTGTGAACCATAGACTGGGTGGATGAGGTACCTGAACGAGAGCTACCGGAACGGGAGGAGGAGAGGGAGTTGGGCTTCACCAGTTTGGCTTTGGGAGCTTCGGCATCCTCCCTGAAATGAAAAGAAGATCTCAGTAAAAATGTAACGACCTAAATGTTTTCTGAGGGGAGGGTACTGTAGCAAGTGGGTGGGTGGGTGGGTAGATAGATAGTAATGAAGTATACATACTTCATTTCTGTACTTAAGTAGATTTTTTTTGTAGGTATATGTACTTAAGTATTTATATTTCTGGGAAATTTTTACTTTTACTCCCTACATTTTTGCATAAATATGTCAGATAGATAGATAGATAGATAGATAGATAGATAGATAGATAGATAGATAGATAGATAGATAGATAGATAGATAGATCATAAAACCTAAGAGTAAAGTACTGCTTTATGAAAAATAGAAAAATTAAGAAAAATGCATTTCAGCAAAACATCTGACATAAAATCAAATGTCTACAGATGCTGCCATTTGTGAAAATACATGGATTTACTAATGAATCAATGAGTCAGAAGATGATGGTGTTTCTCTGTCTCTGAACATCTAAGTAAGACACATTTGATGCTGCTGAAAAGCAGAGAAATTACATTTAATCAGATTTTTTTTCATATACATATTGATAGTAGTGGTTCAAAAACTGCTGAGCATTTTAGATGAGAAGATGCCTTTGGTGCCTGCGGTGATTTAAGTCTTGGAGGATAAAACTACAAATACTTCTGGATCTTAAAGTACAAGTTATAGAAATAATGTAAGAAAATAAAAACGTTGATTAGATATTAACATTAAAAAAGATGATATGAAATTAGACTGCATTAAAACTCATAAAATACAATGTGTGTGTGAATCAGAAGCCGTGTTTTGCATTATTCACTCATCCTTCATCTGAAATATTGTTTAAATAAATGTCTGAGATAACACATAGAAGAAGCACCATAGACTCAGTAGACATGATAAAAATTAACCATTATGTTGATGTTTTAAAGCCACAAGCTTTAAAGTTCATATATCTGGTAGACTTTAAGACTGCGCTATTAACGTATGAAGCAAGTCATAATTTACTCTCTGGCAACATACGAAAAAATGCACTTAGACGGAAAAGTAGGGCTATAAGTTAAGAGGAAAATTTCATTAAAAACATTGTGTTCATACCACTCCAGAGTGCACGAGTTCAGTATTTTAGTTTTAGATGTTGAACTAAATATAAATCAATTAAAGATGGAACAGGGATGAGGATGTGGTTTGATTTTTTTTGTGAGGAAAAAAATAAATAAATGTGAGATAATTAACAGAAAAGGCTTAGAGGTATGAAGTGTAACCTCTGGTGTCTTTTTTGGCATATAACACTGCTATACAATTTTTTTTAGAAAGTATCTGCTTCAGATATTAAATGTCTTAAATCTTACATACTTTAATAAGATGAATGAGAAAAGAAATGACTTTAATGCATGTTTTTAATATATATGATAGTGTGTTATTCCACATATATGCTGGTTTATGTACACAATGGATTAGTAAATATTCCACTAGAAAGAACCTGTAAAGTGAATGGATCATAATGTGCAGACAGTGTTTGGAGGTAGATCTGGTAGATATAAAACCTATTCTCTTGTTAATTTTAGGAAGTTTACATTTTGACCCCAGACTTATCTTGGAAACTTGAGCCAACCAGCATTCAAGACTTGAGTTTTCTTTATTAGTAACACACAGTAAAATGGCATTAGTTTTATTGTTTTATTTGTAGACCAGTGTTATATGAACAATATTTTCTTTTTTTGAGAAACTGGTGCAATATGTGCTGTTCTACTGAACATATTTTGGGGTTTTATTATTATTATTATTATTATTATTATTATTATTATTATTATTATTATTATTATTATTATTATTATTATTATTATTATTATTATTATTATTATTATTATTATTGTCGTCATTATTATTATTATTATTATTATTATTATTATTATTATTATTGTGATTTGTAGCCATTGATTTTCATTTCCTGGCTATATTATTGATAAAGTAAAGTACACTCCCCTATATCCTACATGATTCATCTGGACATTTACTGTATATATATCTGAGTTGGTGAACGTCCTGTGTTTGCAAATCTAAAAGGTGGACACGATGGCCTTTTCATGTTCTGGATCATGTTGGGTTCAGAGAGGGGAGTCTCACAGTTCACTGCTTTGATATTAGTGCCAAGTGAGCTGCAGTTCAGACACAAAGGAAACCAGGATTAATTGTTGAACAGAGTACGTACCCAGAACTGTCGTCAGTTTCAGCTCCTCATTATTTTATAATAAAACAGTAAAGGTCAGGTTGGGGTTATGACTCATAGCCATTTCACGCATGAATTAAGAGAAGAACGATCCACCTTTTCTTTTTTTTTTTTTTTTTCTTAACATAGCTATTTATCATTCATTCATTAAATTCTAGGGTTTATGAATTATCCTAAACTGTGTTTCTGTAAAGTTCTTCCCAAAGTCTTTGTAACCCCAAAGATCACACGAAAAATAAAACCTGATAAACTGTGCGATAGTAGATCCTGGAAAAACACATCTGTGGACTATGGCAGTAGCAGTATCTATCTATCTATCTATCTATCTATCTATCTATCTATCTATCTATCTATCTATCTATCTATCTATCTATCTATCTATCTATCTATCTATCTATCTATCTATCTATCTATCTATCTATCTATCTATCTATCTATCTATCTATCTATCTATCTATCTATCTATCTATCTATCTATCTATCTATCTATCTATCTATCTATCTATCTATCTATCTATCTATCTATCTATCTATCTATCTATCTATCTATCTATCTATCTATCTATCTATCTATCTATCTATCTATCTATCTATCTATCTATCTATCTATCTATCTATCTATCTATCTATCTATCTATCTATCTATCTATCTATCTATCTATCTATCTATCTATCTATCTATCTATATTCAAGTCTCTTTTTTTCTAGGAAATCAGTAGTTGATTATTTAGGCTAATTTCATAAATACATAGTTTTTAACAATGTATTTAAGGAAAAAAAAAAGAAAAATGCTTTACAGTGTAAAATACAATTAAAATACCATGTAAATATGCAATAAAGTACAATTTAAATACATAAGTGCAATTAGTTTGTGGCAGCACTGAGTCAGTTAGGAAATTAAAATGCCAATGTTTTGAGAGTTTTTATTTAGTTTTTTTAAACACACACATTTAGGGGTAAACAACACTATGCTCTTTTAGGTTAGGATCAGTTCAATTTGCTAATTTAATATATACATGTGTGTGTGTGTGTCTGTGCCAAAAAAACCCAATATTAAAACAATAGAGGGACATAAACTGAAGGTGCAGCAGTAACATTCAGATATGCCTATAAGAGTAAATGGGAAAAAATAAGTGGAATTCCGTAAAAATCTTAGGATATATTTCCTCAAAATGAGTTTCCTGATGACATTGAACTACCCACGATAAACTAAACCATGACTGTGTTGAATTAATGGTCTATAAATGAAAGCTGTACCTGATTTCATTTGGAGTCTCTTCCTCTTCATACTTCTTCATCTCCTTTTTGCGGAACACCAACCAAATAATGAGGATGATGAGGAGGACGCCGAAGGACACGCCCACCACGGCACCTGCCACCACACCCATTCCCCTTACATCTACACACACACACACACACACACACACACACACACACACACACACACACACACACACAAATAAAGTGTTAAATGAGTATTATATTAATCTGAGAGGACATTTCACTACTATATTTTTATTCATATTTTTCTCTATATTCTTATTTATATTTTACTTTATATATATATATATATTTGTTTTACTTTTTCTTATTCTTGTCTTTCTTATCTTGTATATTTTGGTATATTTTTATTTTTATATAGTTATATTTAGCATTTAGCATCTTTGCACAGTCTTAAAGGAGTGTCACTTCCATGTCACTGTGGATGCTCAGTGGAATAAGTTAGTTTTTTTTACAGAGACATGTTGCAGGTTAAGTCATTTGCAGCTGATGGGAAGAAGTTGTGATTGATTTGATTTGAGTTCAATAGTTAAAGCATCAATCCTACGCTCTCCTCACATCACATGCATCCACTGGTCATAACAGTACACCATCATTTACACATGAAGGTTTAATTTTGACTTTGGAAGTAGTAGAAAAAAATAAAAACAATTGTATAAATTGGTAAAAAAAAAAAAAAAAAATCTAGTAATGGAGTTGTGTTTATTTACAGTTAGATGTTACGCAAATTACTTTATATAGTTTGTCAAATGAAAATTCAGTGATGTATGAAATTAAAACCTGCAACAATAAACTACTTATTAGTTTACTTCAATTCAATTGCGGAAACTTTATTTGTCTCCAGGCAGCAATTTAAAGGCACATAAAAAGAAAATAATATAATAAATAAGAAAAAGAACCACTAACGGTGGCTTGTTGCTTGTTGCACACCTTCTTCTACTACATTTTATACATTTTAATTTTGTTCATAGTTGTATTCTGTCGTGTTCTTACTATGATATTGTATATTACTAGTGTTAACAGTAGCATTTTGCTTATTAAGTTGACAAATTTGCTTTATATTAGAGACTAATACAGTATGTTGTTGTTTTCTTTTTTCAATATTTGCCATTGGCCGTAATTTTTTTTTATTTGATGAGTAAATGTTAAAAGAATACTATATGTACAAGTATTGATAATTTCATGTATTTTACTCCATATAGAAATTGTAATTATTTTTACGGTCAATGTGCTTTAAAAATAATATTGCTTAAATATCAGCCTTAAATATGGTTGTACTGTAGAGAAAGGCCATCAGCTGACCAAACTTTTCATTTAATTTTTTAAATTGGGATTAACCTAAACCTAAACCTAAACACATATCGGTTGACCTTTACTTAATACGGAGTCACTTAAAATACCTGTTCATCTAAAAGTACACTAAATTAAAATTGAATTAAAATTGTGTTCATACTTTCTTTTATTATTTTTATTTGGAAATGAAAATACAATACAGAAAGTAAAATATAATACATACGAATGAACAGAATATCAAATAAATAACTTATTGTATTATTTAGTATTGTTACATGATTCCATGGATCTGTTTCTCTGGATATATTAATATTAACATGTTACGATGATGTGTCTGCACTTTGAACTATGTAATGTAAAAAAAAATATATATATATATATATATACATCCCACTGAAAAAAATCCATCTGGTTTTTATTTTTAGGATGATGTAATTAAATAAAGATCCCCACTGGAGAACTAATGTTTAGTATTAAAGTTAACAGGGAGAATGTGTTTACTATACATGTGCAGGGTATCTACAGGTATCAGCAAATCTAATGTAATGCTTTTTAATGCCCCTTTTAATACTACTTTCAACTAAATTAATGCCCATATCCAACTGCAGATACAATGTTATGTGTAGTTTTATGATAGTTTACTGTGCTTTAACCAGGTTTGGAATAGTTCCTCTAATCACTTCTGCTGAAACTTGCATTTTCCCATTTTTCTGCCATTTGCTGACACTCCCCCCACCCTTTTGCCGCAGCATGAGCTCACAGCATATTTCATTCAAAACATTTGGGTTGTGACTTCATGTATTGGCCATAAACAATAGTCAATTAAAGTGTTCCACCTGTCAATCATCACATTATAGTTACCATCAAAGTTATTAGATGTTTATATATATATATAATTTTACATCAAATGCCTCTGGACATCAATGTAACCTTTTTAATGGCATTCAAGACCTTAATTTTTACAAAATGAATGTAATGACTTTTAAAGCTTTTTAATGACCCACAGAAAACCCTGATGAGTGGGTTCGTGCTCAGTTTTCAGATGTGATTTTAATTCTTCAAACTAAGTGATAGTTTCTAGTATTATAGCATAATGAATTTCCCCTCTAAGATATAGTACGTGTGCAAAATAAACAACACGTCAAACACCTGAAAGACAGTGAATAACAACATGCATCAGCCAAAATTCTGTGACCCCATTCTATATATTTTTTTATATTTTGTGTTTAATCAAATCTTAATGTATTTCTTATTTATTTTATTGAAATTTTATAATGTATGTATAATCGGTTTATCTTTTGTACTTTTATAATGTTATAGTTTTGTGCAATTAAATGTTAATGTGTTTCTTATTTCACCCTCGTCTTAAAATTGTATTTTAATTTTTAATCAATGTGAAGCACTTTGGGCTTCATTTTATACATACACACACACACACACACACACACACACACACACACACACACACACACACACACACACACACACACACACATATATATATATATATATATATATATATATAAAATTGTCAGATTACAGATGTTTGGTCAATCAAAGCTATTTTTTTAATTAATTGATAACACTTAAGTTTACTGTTTTATTATTCTGCCTAAGAACTGTGGAAGTATGTTTTTTGTTGGCGTTTATGTCTTTGTCTGTTTGTCTTTTACCAAGATAACTCAAGTTATGGATGGATTTAGCTGAAATTTTTAGGAAATGTTGACACTGGGGACAAGGAACAGATGATTACATTTTACTAGTGATCAGTGGAAGATTTATTTATTTTTGGTGGGGGGGGGGTACACATGTGTGTTTAATTTGTGAGGTAGGGGCAGATCAGCACTTGTGGGAGTAAAAATGAAGTTTCAAAAAGTGGGTCAAAAGCCTCTTAGTTTTTCTGCACCTCATGTATGGAATCATTTACACTTTTAAATCCAAACTCAGAGTTCTTCACATCAGTTCCATAACTTGCAGATGCTTTTTTTAATCTGCTTAAATGTTGTTGTTTTTCTTTTTTTACCCCACTCCCAGAAGGGGTCTGTTCGTATGTTGGTCTGTCTCTTTGTTTGTAAGCAGGTTTACACAAAAACTACTAAACCAATTTCTATGAAACTTTCAGGAAAGGTGTGAGTGTGTCCAGAATAGATCCCATTAAACTTTAGTGATTGTAGGTTAAAGGTCACAGTCACTAAAAATGTGTTTTCACAAAAATAAGAAAAATGTGTGAGAGGGGGGCTGGGTTTGTTGTGCCTAGTACTACTTGTTTTTATTTGTTTGTTTGTTTGTTTATTTGTTTTAATAACTGTCTATTATTAAATGTGTATGTTGTATATATTTTAACTGTGTATTTCTGTAACTATGTGTTGCTTTGCTGCTTTCTGTCTTGGCCAGGACTCGCTTGTAAAAGAGGTTCTTAAACTCAATGGGATAAAGATTACATATATAAAAGTAAAGCCAAACACTTTTAGGTGGGGGGCTTGGCAGAGTGCTTTTCTAGTTTATCATGACTTTTGTATCATACACAAATCTGACTGATGTTTTATTTTTTTCTTTTATTTTTTCACATCGACCAGGCCATGATTCCTAATTCCTCCGTCCAACTCCGTGTGCATGAGCATATAAACATTTGGAAATGCAGGTGGGTGTCCCAGTTAGTATTTTAGATACTGTAGGATGATGCAGTTTTTATTTCCAGTACAAAACCTGCAGGACAGTGCATGTGCTCGTTCAGTCTCTGGGGTCAGAGGTCACTCACAGTGCATCTTGACCTCCACTGTGCAGCTTTCTTCTCCCACGTCGTTGCTCGCTGTGCATTTGTAGACACCGGCGCTGTCCTTGGTTAAGTTCCTCAGCGTCACTATCTCTGGATTTTTTAAATCTGAAAAAAGGTTTGTATTGAAACATGATTTTACAAAGTAGATACAGAAAACATCCAAAGCTGAGAGAGAAGGAAGAGTGGCAGAGGCCGAGTTATTTGTACATTTAATCTCTTGTAGTTCAAGTACTAATAATCCTAAATATCACACAATGCAACTCAATTCACACTTTGCACATTCGCTCCTGGTTACCGGAAGTGTGGTCCGACAAAACAACTATGGAGTTTTACAACAAAACCTCCATTTGTGACGTGCACCGTATCATCAAAGGCTCTTCCAAGACCCCTACGTCAAAACTGGACAAAGAATTTAAATTGTACGCCTCATCGTACCAATATAAATTGGTGGCTAATCTTAAACTAGCAACAGGATTTGTTACTACATAAGTGTCTATTTATTTATTTGTTTTGTTATACATTTAATTAAACAATATGTGTAACGTGGTCTATACTGTACATCTATGAATCATGGTGTCGGACCCGCTTTGCAGAGACATATTTTCAACAGGGGGGTGGGGGGTGGACTGTAGTAGCCTACTCCAGCCACTCTCTGGTTCTGTACCACTTACTACTGAATGATCCTTTTTTCCTGTGAAAAGGCGTTTAGGATAGATTTTAAGGTCACCTGGGCTGGTTTATCAGTACCAGACCCTCCTCTGTCAGATGGTGACACAACAGTCTGGATCTGTAATGCTCCTTCACGATTGTCAGACTTGTGTCGAGTGTCGTCCTCCTCAGATTGTCTGAGGAATCACCATCTGTCCGTCTTATTTGTTGTTGAAATTTGTTTGACGTTGCTGCTCGTAGTAATAACTGCTAAGAAACGTTCAAAGTCATTGACAGAAGCTAAAAATGCTAACTTCTGCTTAAAACAGGTCCTTACAAAACAACCAATCAGATTATGACAAATAGTTTTTAATACATTTTAAATTAAGGACTTTTTTTTTTATTTCTATGCCCTTTAAAAAAGAAGAAAAGTCTTAAATTGTTGAAGTCTGGGATTTATTTATTTATTCATCATTCATTTTAAAAAATAAAGTGTGAAGCTGTCGACTCCAGCCTATGAAACTTAAACTAAAGAAGAATAACAATAAATACGAATAAGAAAAAAATGGTGATTTCTCATATAAAAAAGGTTAATTATAGAGAAAAAAAATTATAATTTGGGAACTGGCACACATATCAGACTGGGTCCTAATGGATTAAAGATTCTTTGGACATTTTTTTTTTATGCAAATTGACTCCGGTTTTATTGTTACGATTTATGTAACGCGTTTAGAAATAGAGAACGAAAAAAGCAAAGTGTGTAAGAATGTGAACAGACAGAGCCTTCCTATACTCTGCCTTCTGACAGTAAACTGCAGCAGTCAGCACATAACGCTATAAAGTCAAAGAGCTGAAACATGCCAACAGACAATGCACCATTTCTTGGTCTGAATCCCTGTCCACCTGGACCGCATGACAAAACTGATGCCGGGAGCAAAAACACTGGAGTATTTTGCTTACAGAGTTGATAAAGAGAGACACCCAGCTGATAAATCAAAACCTCAGCAGTGCTTCAAAGCTGCCGTATAGAATGCAGGGACACGGACGCTAGTGTCGGTGTTGATCTTTACTGTCACCAAAAACAGAACACAGACACACAGTGGAAACAAGGGACCTCTGAAAAGTTACTGATGATTATGTCTCATATTTTTGTTATGACACAATATTTGGACTAGAAATGAGACAAATACACTTGGTAGGATTCAGATTTCTTGTAGTGTACTCTGACCATGTGTGAGAGGTCTTACCTATAAGAGCGAGTGGGGGCAGCTTGCCAACGTACTTGCCCTTGTCCAGGACCCTCTCCCATTTGTAGTGGATGGGATCGGAGCCGTCGGCCGACTTACAGCTCATCTTAACATCCCCGCCCTCCAGCAGTTTTCCCTCCATCCAGCATCGTGGCTTCGATGGCTTCACTGCAGTTGAACAATCATGTATTAACCAGAAATAATCGGAAAAAACATCTTTATTTTTTAGAAAATAAAAAAAAATAAAAGTGTCTTGCGCATATATTAACCCTTAACCTGATAGATAGATAGATAGATAGATAGATAGATAGATAGATAGATAGATAGATAGATAGATAGATAGATAGATAGATAGATAGATAGATAGATAGATAGATAGATAGATAGGGAGGGAGAGAGAGAGAGAGTTATTTATTTATTTTGTTTTCTCTGCTGTTAGTTTTTAGAAAAACATAAAAACATAGACCTAAAATGACAAAAAATCTGTTAAAAATAATAATAAAAAATAAATGAATGAATATCTAGCCACATCAGCACAGGACATCATGAACAAAGAATATTCAACAACAACACACATCCATATCTACTCTGCACATGACTTCTTCATTATGTTTACATGTTTATTGCTGTTGGATAGAATAAATAAATAAATAAATAAATAAATAAATAAATAATGATTTTGACCCATGAACAGTTTGAGCTATCCACAAAATTCAAATGACATTGGAAACCTGACACCTTGAGTTTTCCGACACTGCGTAAAAGTTTACAGCAGCAAAATGTGAGTCTATTATAAGTAAAAAGGAACAGTTTCAGAGGCTTACACACACGTTTAAAAAAAAACAAAAAACACCTGGAAATAACTAAAATATGGATCCTAAATAAAGATTTATTTTTGTATGTTGTCAGGCAGATAGAAAAGAAATAGATTTTTCTTTTACCTTTTTTTTTTGGCTTTTGATGAAGGCTACAGGCTCCAATATGCCAAGATAAAAAAAGAAAAATCCACTTTTTTTTCCATCTGTCTGACAAAAAAGAAAAATGAATCTTTATAAATTGAGTAAACAGCATGAACCTACTTGGATTATGAAAACTCAACGTTCAAGACCAAAAAGCATGTATAAGACGGTCTAAAATTGTTGGAATTGTATTTATTCAATCACAGAAAGTTTTCTTACGGACATTTACAATTGTTTCTGATAATATATATATGCTAAAAAGTTAATCTCTGCATTTTTAAAACACTGTTTAAAGCATTTCTTATTTAAATAATGATAATTATAGTGATGATGATTAATGTCCAGATATTGATAGTTAAGTTCTTCCTTAAAATAAAGATGCACAATCATTGGCAAATAAGACTAGACTTTTAGACTGGTATTTAATGGAAAATAAAATGCTAAATTCGTAAAAAAAAAAAAAAAAAAAGTCATATTCATGCCAAAGAAAGGTTAGCTGTAAAGTTTGATTTCGTACTTGTAATTTTTGTCGTCATCATTTTTCCATCTGTATTCTGATAGATAAAATACACATAATATAGGCGATTTTACACACGATTAGACTCATTTGAGTATTCACAAATATTTATTTTATGCACAACAACAGACAAATACGCACATATATCCATCTGTGGACACAAATATATCGACAGCTGTCTACCTCCACACTTTTTAAAGTACCACGAAGTCAGAAAAGTGCTATAGAAGTGCGGTCCATTTACCATTTATTCATATCTGCCTTTGGACTGTCAACCTTTTGTGTGACTGAAACCCCCAATCAGATCATGGCAGATTAGACTGAGAAATGTCCCATAAGATTCTCAACTCAATAACAATCCATTCTATAGTACAAGCCTCTATATCTGCCAAATACATTCACATGATCTGTTGGTGTGTGATGTATTACTGTGTGTCATATGTACAGTAGTATGTGTGTGTTTTATCCATGTGTGTTTAGTTCTGTTCTGTCAATATGTTAGTTTTAATTGTGAGCTGCCAAGGGGTGGGATGAAAATCGAGTACCAAATGAAAATATGTATATTTAATGACGTACATGATCCCTTACGAGTGAAATAAATAAATGAAATTGCGTACTTCGTTCTCGTATATTGATGTTCTCAGCATACAGAGGCAAACGTTAGGGCTTATTGCTTCAATACTGAGGTTTATGTTGTAGAACAATTTGAGGCAGAATACTGGTGTTTTATCACCTAATGTGCACATACAGTATAAACTGCTGCCCATAAAGTTGAAATAATTTTGTTTTCAGATAAATTCCTCATTTTATTCCTATTTCTACACATCACTAATCGCCTTTAACTGCCTTTACACATTATGGATCAAGCATAAATAACATTGTCACAATCATTTCATGAGACGAGGTAAAATATTTTATTCCAACTTCATGGAAAATAGTGTATATTGTACCGAATAACCCTAATTCTACATACCAGCCATTCATCTTCTGTCAGATAATGACACAACAGTTATTTTTTGTGTAATGTTAGAGAAATATAATAACATATCAGACTGTTCTATGTAAATACCAGGTGTCCAGAGGATGTCTATAGACATATTCCTCTATCTGCCTCTTTTCTATCCAGTTCAGGACTAGAGTGGCCTGTTACTCTTGGGGAAGATCAGAGAGGAGTGCTAATTCTGTGACTGAATCCATGCATCACTGTGTTTTGGTTACCCAAGCCAATGGTAACCGTCCTGGTGTTTCTCAGTCAACTGCTGCATCTCACTGTGTGAACTAAACTCCTTCCAAGTAAAGCCTTCTGTTTCCAGAAGCCAGTGATTCCATCTTTTCTCTGTATATCACAGATGTTTTCTATTGTGTAAATAGAAGTATTGCATATGCCCCCCCCCCCACAAGACAACAAATGTAATTTGCTACCGTAATAGTCTAGTTATGCTCAATGTAACTTTTGGCTAGATTTCCCTGAAACTAACTGACGAATCACAGTGAAGTACAGAGTCAACGGGCGTAACAAAGTGACGCTGCAATGATTCGGAGAGAAAAAACTGGAAACAACCATAGAAGAAGAACAACAATGGGTGTTAATTTCCTTTTATCATAGATGAGTGAACACTTGGTGCTGCTAGAATGTTTCTCCATTCAATGGTTTTATCTCATATTGAATATTGCATCACAAGTTGGTTTCTCACCACTGTTACCAATTTTAAAATAATCAAATCGTTGTATAAAAAAATCTCTTAAAGTGTTTGACCGAAAACTTAATTCTTTTAATATGTGCAACAACTTAAACAAGTACAATCTTTTAAATTTTGAAAATGTGTAAAATTTTAGGTATGTATGCTTCACTTACAAAGCGCTACATGGACAAGCCCCACCTCCCTTGTCTGCCTTTTTCAAATGTAGGACTTCAAGTGGTCCAAAAACCAGGGCGTCCTCCAGGGGAGACTGTGAGGTCCCCCACAGAAGAACATCCTATGGACAGAACACCTTATCTGTGAGGGCCACTAACCTCTGGAACAGTCTCCCTTTGTACATATGGGAAAGCCCAACACTGGTCAGCTTTAAAAAAACAACTTAAAATATGGCTGAAAACCAACCAGTCATGTGACCACTAGACTCCACAGATTTCCTTGCGCTGCTTGTATGTAATGTTATGTCGTAATGTTGTGTTTTTATGTATTTGCCTACCCAGGAACTGCAGATGAAAATTAGCTTTGTAGCTAAAATCCAGTATATTTACATTTGTGTCATACTTATGTTCATTAATGTGCACTGTCCCTATAAAATAAATATATAAATGTGAGAAAACGTGAGCAATCTTTAAATTCTTTTTACAAAAGCAACAATAAGCTCCATAATCCCCAATTTTGTTTTGTCATTCCTACCTTTCGCCGTAAAGCTCATTGGTTGTACAGCCGTACTGTCCTATTGCATACAGAGGGATTTGAAAGACAACCTTGTAGCCCCGCCTCCCCTGCCTACGAAGCGTTCCTAGACCTATACATGTCATGAATAGGGAGGGTGAGGTTAGATCAAGAGTGTTTCCAGGAGGTGTCATGACGGCATGTTGTTTGCATCATTAGTTTCTATATGTGTCGTGTTTATATGGTGGCGCTGTCGTCCTATACTAGGAACTTCTATTTATGAACAAATTAAGATGTTATTCCCTATAGGCATGCTCAAAGAAGATTTTAACAAAAATTATACTTAAAAAACCCTCAGATATTGTGAAATCTGGGATTTTTCTAAATCCTGAGCTCATAAAATATTAATATGGTTAATTTTATTTCCATATTTTCAACCTCATATTTCAGAATAAGAGCTAGTCATTGTAATTATCAAAACACTACATTATGAATAATAAAAATTCTTAGTTGAAATTGGAAATGAATATATATATACACACACACACACATGTAAAAATACATATGAATTTTATTACAATAAACTTATTTTTACTGGTATAAGAATAGGGGAATCATCCCCTTCGTGGATAATAATGCCAGAGAGATGATGAGAGGGAGACCCTTCAGCTTCTTCGTCAACTCGATCGAAGTACTTCGACCATGCCGCCATGACACCTCCTGGAAACACTCTTGATCTAACCTCACCATGAATAGGGATAGTGCAGCTAGGCTAGCACATATGGTCAGTTCAGTCAAACTTCAGACAGACACATTGGATAAGTTAACAGTTTTGAGTTCAGTTGATTCTGTTGATAAGTGACAGGATCAAAGGAGTGGTGTTTTAGGTGGGCATCTCTGCAGTGCACATTGTGAAGGCGACCACAGGGCAGCATCAGCTGTCAGCACTCTTTGGTTTTCTTTGGCTCTTAAAGAGGAGCAGACAGTTGACTGGAGAAGCAGCTCGCAGCTATTCTTTGCCTGAGGCGAAGTGAATGAAGTTGAATGAGTAGGAGCGACACTGCAGCAGTGATGAGCGTTTCATGAACAGAATCAGAGGAGGTTGTTGGTGGCAGGGATAAGATTCAGACGATGTTTCACAACACAGGCCAGACTCAGGAGATTTAGATATCTTCTATTAACCATCTGGCTCAAGTCTTTTTTTTTTTTTTTTGCAAATTCAAAGAGGGACAGTTTTACAAAGGATTTACAGAGGATTGAATTACTCTACCTTCACTAGGACAAGACGAGACTTTTTGGTTTACCCTCAAATCCTTTCAGAACATTTCATAAATACTACTATAACTACTTAATTTCAGATTTTATTCAGTGCTTTATACACAATAAAGGGAGGATGTGTAGTGTCATGTCACATCATCCTCTGAGCATTTTGTGATTTTAAGACAAGAGCTCTGTCAAGTCAATACTTTTACCTCTAAACAATACAGTCCTGTAGGCACATGGAACTTTATTTGACATACTGTCATGTCTTGAGAGCTCCTTGGATTTGCACGAAGGCCTGAAAACCCAATGTGACATCTGCAACATCCAATCTGTGCAGGGATTTTCATTGGTATCATCTATGTTTATCCCACGGTGAGGAATGTTGGTAATGATGCAGCGGTTACTACCTCTGTAAATGTCTCAATCATGTCTCATAAAGCGGAGACAGTTTTAACGTAAAGCACTGCAGAGACTGATGGATTTAATCAATAAATGAACCGGCTTTTATGATTTTATATGATGGCAACTTTCAGGAAGACAGAAATGCTTTACTGTCAGAAACTGTAGTACATCTTCTCGGAAATAACCTGGCTGAATTTCTTATTTTACCAGTGTTATCTTTGGTCCACAGGGCTAGGACTGAGGCTTAGTATGCAACAGGCGCATTGACATCTGGTATAAAGCTAGAAATCTTGAGAAAGCTGGTGTACAACCATTATGCAAGACCCAGGGATCACCATGGTAGAGGAGTGAGTGGAATTGCTCTGCTGTATGAATCTGACTTGATGCTTAATGTGTGAAAGTCCAGCAGCCTCTGGGAGCTACGGTATCTTCAGTAGACTGGAAGAGGAAGCAATAAATAATTTAAACAGGGGTACTAAAAACCAGCAGGGTTTGTTTATGCCGCTGTATTGGATAGTAAAGAGGTGTTTTCTCTTCCCTTATGGAGCTGCATGCATTATAGATGTGTTGCTATCCTTTACAGATTTAATACCAGTGGGCTCTGTTAACTGGCTAGCCTTTGTAGCATTAGTTTGTCACTACTGCGTTCCTAATACACACGGTATTTTGCTGATAGAGACAATTTAGCTATATAAAGCAGGTAGCTAGCAGTTTTATATGTTGTCGTGCCTTGCTGTTTTAGCATATGTCAGTCCAAAAATGCTAGCATGAACAAATAATAAGTGGAAACATTACCATTTGAGTGACCTCAGAACATGTAGCTGCTAATGGTTTTGAATTTAATGCATTACCTAAAAGGCCGGCAGCTTCCGAGCAAGAAAATTAGCTTTATGCTAACACACTTAAGCACTTAAGAACAATACAGTATAGTTGAGAACAACTTCCTTTAGAGTAGTCACTTTTACCCTGACCCTCAAATTGTGCCAATGTAAGTTACGCATTAAAATTTGCCTAATGAAAAAAAATGACAATTTTGGCAAAACTTTTGTTTTTGATACAAAATATGCAAGAGGTAGTTATGGTTAAGGTTTTCAAGCATAGAAAAATTGGTATATTGCACAACCCCCCCCCCGGAAAACCCCCCCAAAAAAACAGATATCGGTGGATGTTACACGTGAAGAAGAGTTTTAAAAAACACGGTAAGGACATATGAAGAAGCCAAATGGTTTTTAAAATTTGATATAGAATATAGTACTGTATATAGTATATAGGACTATAGTTCTGTAAATCAACATGATATTTATGTTTATCGCCATGTTTATGGAAGGACTTCTCATGACATAAAACCTACAGAAATGATCATATTTGTGATTTAATGGAAAACTTACACACTTCTGTTTTTTCGACATAGTATATATTGGTACAGTTTTGTACATATGTTCACTGCTCTGCCACTTTAGGAAACTAGAGGTAGAAGTCCTGTCCATTATGATGTTTAACTTATTGATACTTATCGATAAAGACAATTTAGCTGCATAGGGAATGTAGCGAGGGGTTTTATATGTTGTACTTTTATAGTGCACCTCAGTCCAAAAAACACATGATAAGTGCCTCCATTAGAATTGGAATGATGTAAGAAAACATAGCTGCTAATGGTCATGTTACTGCAGCATAAATTAACCATATAGTTAATAGGTTTCTCTTTGGTTACAAATGTTCCTTTAATCTAATTTGTTTCTTTATCTCATGGTTTTTCTCATGCTTTTTTTTGTAGTGTTCTTGCTATTTTAATATGGAGTTGATGTATTTGATGTGACAAGTAAATGAACTTTATCCTAACTCTGTCAAAAAGCACTTTTGAACAAGACAGTTCATTCATTTCAGTGCCACATGACCTTGACTTTGTCCACTGACCCACCCCTTTAGGAAACTAGAGGCAGGAGTGCCCCCGTACTAACTGTAAAAAGAACACAATTTTTAAAACATGGATTTTGATCCTGTTGAAATTGTGTCTCCATTCACAGGAGCAATGTTTGTTTATTTCACTGATGAAACAATTTATCTATATAAATATCATATTCCATGGGTGTTCTCAAGCTTTTTAAAATTACTTTCTGTTGCTATTTTGCCTCTGACCCAGTAAACATACATACTGTATATACTGTTTATAGCTTTATGCTAACTTTGACTCAATCCATTAAATAGTAACAATTGCTGATGATTTCTTACACAGTCATGAATGAATAATATATAATATCCAACATGTCCACGTCAAAGCTGTTGTTACATGATGCATACATTTGAGACTTAAGTGGTTTATTCACAGTTTAATCCCAGTGTAAGAACATAATTTTTTTTTTTTTTTTTATGTTAACGATTCATAATATTCAATTGATTTTTTTTGGTTTCTATTTGTTTGTAATGGTTTTAATGGTTTTACAAATGGGAGTTGGTCATCTGATGAAGTACAAAAGACGGGATGAAAATGTAGAGGTCTATTTTCTGTTGGAACTTTCAGACCTACATTTTGTGTCTTGTCCCAGTACCACAGTGTCACACATTTAATGACAGCTCTAATGCGAATAGCTTTGGGGTTTTGTGACACTTCCACTGGTACCATGCTCTTACAAGGCCCTCTGTGGTCTCTCTCATTGGACCCTAAGGCTGTCTGCCACTTACCCAGGACTATGAGGCTGATGGTGCTCCAGTGGTATTGTGCACCGTTCTTCACTTTGCAGCTATACTCTCCTGAGTCCGTCAGAGACAAGTCACTGATGAGCAGAGAAGCATCACCTTTTAAGTACTCTCCAGCAAAGGCCACCCGGCCACGCTCTGCTTCGTTAGGGTCAAAAACCCGTCCGGCAAAGTAGGTGATAATCTGGTGATGAGAAAAAAAAATGGAGGAGTCTTACTTACCCTCGACGTCATATTTGATTTGATTTGAATGCTTTATTTTGAACATGTGCAGAATGCAACAATAATCAATACAATAATAATAATAATAATGATAATAATAATAATAATAATAATAATAATAATAATACACGACATGTCTGAAAAAGGAGTAGGATGAAGCATAAACGTATTTAATCCGACCCTTTCTTCACTTCCCAATGAACCTGAATTCATCTTATAACAATAGAGTGCATAGTACAAAAATTATAATAATAAAAATAATAACAATAACAATAGTAATAATAATAAATAATTGAAGTACTAAACAGACATACAGTATATACAAAAAACCCAAAACAGAACAAAAAAATAACAACAAATGAGCAGATAGGAAAGTAGGTAACAAATATAATTTTTATTTTTTATTTTTTGTCTGCATTTTGTTCTCATTCTTCAACTCCACAGAGGGGGAGTCAACACTGTTCGAGATCAATGCACACCCTAGACCCACAGCCAAACCAAACACTCACCCATCACTGGTCCTCCCCAAAAAGACCGGTGATGGTCGCACCGGATATTCTTTCTTTTTAACTTTGTCATATCACTGATAATTTGTTATGTATTATTTAACCTCAAAGCCCTAAAGAGCCTCCAGAAATCCAAAGCATCTACTGATCTAAAGAAATAGTTTTAATGACTTCTCAACAGTTAATTCTATTGATATATTTAAATAACTCCAGTAAAACACAATCTCAGCTTTTCAGCTTCATCACATGCATCTCTTTTTGACATTCAGAGGCTCTGTGGTGAATGTAGAACAACCATCATGTTCTGCTACACTGAGCTCATTTACATAACCATAAAAATCTGATAACTGGAATTAATCAGATATTTGCAATAATTGGATCTTTTGCACTTACATGCACTTTAAATATGCAATAAAACGCAGGCGAATGAGTCCAAAATCCATTTTTTGTCCATATGTGACTTGCATCCAATTGGTTAAAGACAGTTTTGAACAGCACAAATCCATTATTTTTTTTCAAACCTGACCCAGGTCACTTTCATATGTGGTTCTAAATCTGATGCATATCTGACATTTTTGCAATGTGACTAACATCTGAACAACCAGGTCACATTTCTCTGGCCTTTACATCATTAAAATGCCAGAAATGTCACAATGTTGCATCCCAGGAGGAGGAGCAGTGTGAAAAACATACTTACTTCCATAGACACGGTGCATACCTGTGTGATCATCTATTACATCATTCTTGTGCATCAGGGTCGCATTCAGTTCATACTCAAAACTGATAGAAGTCACATACAGTATCATGTGTAATATGAAAAAACAGACCAAAAAACCCCCTAACAAATCAGATTTCACATAAAAAAAAAAATCAAAATTATGCATAAAGACCTGCTGTGTGAATGCAGTCCATTATTGCATCTATTTCAGAGTACCTACATATGTACAGGGATTCTAGAAGTAAAATTGAACACTTTTTATGCTAATTTTAAGGTTATTTGAAACATATTTTCACACCAATTTCACAGCCATACTGGCAATAATGTGTGATTCCTAGAATTTAGAAACATGTATTTATGAACTCCAATACCTTGATTCCAACTGTTCCATGTACATTTTCACCAGGGCCTGCAAAGTTAGCTAGAACTAATTCCTAATTTTAGCATACATTGTCAGGTTGTAAGTGGTCTAACTTATTTGACCAACGTTACTTTCTTTGGGACTTGAACAATTCCCACATATTTATGGTAGTTTATGGCAATATAACCTAATGGGAATCATTACATTTTCAGCAATTCCCATCCCGATCTTTTAATGATATTTACTCATTATCTGAACCCGCTTTATCCTTACTAGGGTCACAGGGGTCACTGGGGGCCTAATCCAGCTACAATGGGTGAAGGCGGGGTACACCCTGTATGAGTCTCCAGTTCATCTCAGGGCTGAACATATATAGACAAACAATCACTCTCACATTCACACCTATGGGTAATTTAGTTTAACGAATTAACCTATCAGTGCATGTGTTTGGATGGTGGGAGGAAACTGGAGAAAACCCACGCAGACACGAGGAGAACATGTAAACTCCACAAAGAAAGGTCTGGTGTGGGAATCGAACCAGGGTCCTTCTTGCTGTGAGGCACGAGTGCTAACCACTGCACCACCGTACTGAAAAAAATACTTCTTCTGTTTTCTCTCTTCTGAGAAAATAACAATTTTACTCTGAGCTTTCATGAACATCTAGAATAAATATTAGAAAATAGCAGATTTTCACAATATAATGTAAAATCCAGAGGGTGATATTATAGTATATGGTGATAAATAACTTTGGAAATGCAGCTGAAAAAATAGTTACTAGTCTTTAAATGTTACTTTCTTGCTTAAATTGAAACTCACCACTCTCTGCCTGTTGGTTGGCTTGAGAAGGAGCCATTCAATGTCCAGTGTGGGGTCGTCACCCACCCAAAACTGATGGTGACAGGGCAGCGTGGCGTTGTCTCCAACAACCCTCTTCATCTCCGTCTGAGCGCATGTCGTCAACACGCCCAGCAGGACTGCAAAGAGAAGGACAGAGCAGCGTGAAACATTTAAATATTAAATATTAATGAACTTTCAGACACAAATCAGATATTGAGCTGCAGATTAAAACAGAATGAAAACAAATGGAGTTTCAAACAGAGTCGACTCTTAAAGCAGACAACAGAAGTCTCTATAAACAACTTTGAAGGCAGTGTTTGCTCCATGTGTGGCTGCTTTATTCTGTTGTAAATTAGTGGGCGTTTTTTTTTTTTGTCACACAAACACAAATTGCAAAAGGATTTATTTTCTGCGACTGTAGAAAATACTGTGATTAAAATTCAAAGCTGACGTAAAAAAAATAAATAAATGTCAACGCACATAACGATTGTGTCCCACCACTGATCTAGAAGACAGAAATATTCATGAAGAAGAAGAAACATAACATGACTTGGGAGCAGAGTCACTCATTTTTTTCTTTTTTCTTTTTTTTTTTTTTTCACTAATCGAGTCGGGTAACCCCTGGATATGGGTATTTAAAAAAAACAAAACAAAAAAAAAACTGAATAATTTTCATGATATGGACCTGGGGTAAAGTCAAGTAAATATGGGTGGGTAGCAAGCAAGGAAGTGAAAAAATAAACATCTGTGGATGAAAAAAAACATTTAATGATAATTATCTAATTTGATCCGCATTCTGTTCGTTTTATTTTGACATGAGCTTCACATCTGTTTGTGCACCCACAGGTGTCACTGAGCAGCATAATTTAGAGCAGGGGTCTCAAACATGCGGCCCGGGGGCCAAATGCGGCCCCTGTGATGAATTTGCTCTGTGCAAAAATAACCCAGTCAAGGGTTTGGAACTGATTTTAGTTCAGGTTCCACATGCAGACCAATATTATCTAGGGTCAAATTATAGCAGAATAACCTCCAAAAAAAAAGAATGATTGCATATTTTCTTCTCATTTTGATTTTAAAATAATTTAAATTATGCTCATGAATAATAATAACTTAAAATCTCTGTCCTTGTTGTAGTGCAAAAAATAACATTAAATTAGGAAAATTTTTATACTTAATATTTATATGTGAAAAACCTGAATAAATATGAACAACCTGAAATTTATAAAGAAAATTAAGCACAATTTTAACAATTTAGTGTCTTTGTAGCAGATCTGGTCCATAATGCATGTGTGTAAATGATAAATTAAGGCATAGTATTGTTAGAATTCAGTTTTTTCAGGTTATTGTTGGATAGTTTATCTTAAAAAACTTATAAAAAGGTAATGGGGTTTGTTTGCACTAAAACAAACACAAAAATGTGTTATTTTCATTTTTTTCCAAGGTTATTATTATGCAATTATTGTACTGGTCCGGCCCACTGGAGATCAAATTGGGCTGAATGTGGCCCCTGAAAGTAATGAGATTGAGACCCCTGATTTAGAGATTTAATGATGGTGTTAATGTGAATGAATAATGACCCATTATTCATTCGCTCTCACATTCTCATTCTGGTGGTGGTAAACAACATTTGTAATCACAGTTTCCCTTGGGCAGACTGACAGAAGTGTGGCTGCCATGTTGGTGCCTACTGCCCCTCTGACCACCACCACCAAACATTCATACACCAGTGAGAGCGCCACTGAAGGCAAGGAGGGTAAAGTGTCCTGCCCGAGGACACAACAGAGTGGGATTTGAACCACCAACCCTTCAGTTATTGGACAACCAGCTCTACCAACTGAGTCATGATCACCCCTAAATAATATTATATAATATAACATTTGTATTTACCACTTGAACATTTTGCCCATAAAATCATGTAGCATCATTAACTCTAAATCCATTGGGGTATTATTTTAATCCATGTTGATTTTATTTTTATTTTTTTTTATTTGAATGCTTTATTTCGAACATGTGCAGAATGCAACAATGATCAATACAACAATAATCAATACAACAACAACAACAATAATAATAATAATAATAATAATAATAATAATAATAATAATAATAATAATAATAATAATAATAATAATAATAATAATAATAATAATAATAATAATAATAATAGTAATAATAATAATAATAATGTTGCCCATGTCTGCTGTCTGATTACTTATTGAGCAACAGGATGCAAACACAATAAGCTACTGAATGAAATAAACAAGATGACATTAGATGTTAAAACAGTGTATATGAGAGTGGAGGTCATTTCGCCTAAATATTCAATAGCATTACTTTCCTCAAGGACAAAGTGCCACCACAGATACATTAAACCCAACCACATCACGTCTCATCTTTCAACCATAAATACCTCACAGAGTCAGCGTGGGTAAAAGGGGATTTGTGCCCCCCTCATACGCCCACACACACACACTTCCACAGTCCTACACAGGTTACACTAATAATAAGCCTAAAACAAAGAGGATACATGGTACAATGGGTAGGATCCAGAGGGGATATCAGCTTACTGACCGCAGCAGGACACAAAATGATACTGGCACTGCTGACTGGGGTAGAATTACCAAGAGGCTGAGGATGAAAGCCTGAGCCTTCAATTGTTTCCCCTTTTATTTATTTATCCTTCCTTGGACACTGATCAACTGTATGGACTGTGATGTCCTGCTGGCCCGCCACATTTGTGCCCAGTGTTGGAGAGCAAAAATAGAACAGAAAAAATGTGTGTGTGGACAGATGCAGTGTGAATGAGTAGACGGTGGACAGTTAATGAGTGTCTACTGACAGATTCTGTGTACTGTATCGAGAAGAGAAAACCACTAAATCAGGTATTTTTACTTTTATGAATGAGTTATAATTATAATCAGCGGTGCAGTCCGGCGTATACCTACTTATTTGTCAGTTAACGTTGAGTATAGCCACTTCTAAACTCCCCTGATGTGTATGTATGACCAACTGCACCATATAATAATATAATAAATACAGAAATATTAAAAAAAAATGGCATATTAAAATATATTTCTGTACCATTTATTTATTCAGTAAATTTTTAGCCATACATTTATTTTGTTTTTCCTTTATCTATTTTCTTATTTATTTCTATATTTTATTTTCATCTGATGTCTTAATAATTTTAAAATAGCAACCAAATCCTCTTTTTTAATAAACTAAATAGACTAGTCCTATGTTTAAACCTTTTTTGCGTTTTTCCTTTGATTTTCTATCTTCCTTTACATCTGTTTTATTGAAACCCAATCAGATCTTTGGCTTAGTATCACAAAATACTGACACCTCAAAGTTTTTTATGACAAGATTTTAGATTTTCAGAAAATGGAAGGTAAAAATACAAACAAAGTTGAAAAACAGTAATCCAGTGAAACCAGTGTGTATTTATATTTGAACTGTTTGCCTGTGTGTGAGTCCATTAATGGTCGACTGAATGCCACTATAAACAGGCACAAGTGTTTGCACTGAAATAAGAGCCATGTCTCATGTGTAGATACTTATGCCCACTGTGTGTGCTGTATGTATGACAATGTGTGTGTGTGTGTGTGTTTTCTTTTGTTGTGCATCCACATGGCACATGTGCGAGCACAGTCCTGTCTCTGAGAGATTAACACCACAAAAGGTCCGGAGCCTGTTGGCTGCTGGTGGCGAAGCTCACTGAAAACCAATGCATGAGAGCTTTGTTCCTGCAAAGAAGCCCCAGGGTGAGTTCTGGTCCAGTAAACTCCCTCCTGCTCCTCCCAGTGGACTTTTCACTGGACCAATTATAGTGGCAGTGGGAGCCAGCGGGACGCGGCACGGACGCGGTTACCCTTCAAACTGTCGAAAGTCACGCTGCCTTCCTGCCTGTTCGCTCATATGCAAGTCAGCACATCGCTAGAGCTCGAAGGCTCGGAGTACAGAGAGCTGTGATCTAAGGAAGAAACACTTGAAATAGAAAATTAAAAAAGGAAAGGAGGGCAAACCCCTGCTTACACGCTGAGTTCTTCTAGATCTTTTAATTGTTTGTGTTTCATCCCCCCTATTGGGCCACAGTGCATCCCTAATACAAGAAAAAAAACACCAACTAAATTAGTCTGTTTTCTCATTTTCATGTATTATACAGCTGAAAGTATTAATCATACTCACACTCACCACATGTTTTATATCTGGTTAAATAATCACACATTATAACAGTAAGTAAACCATAAAAATAATACTATCCATAACCTTGACACTAACTGATGACACAGCGCAGTCTGCAAAACCCTTCAGTGAATCAGATGGAAATGTGCAGATACTGTAGAAGCTCAGGTTTCAGTTTATACTTGTTTCATGGCTCAGATAAAGCAAAGGAAAATGTATTTGATGCTTTAGGGGTTTGAGTTACACACATTCCTATGCAGCACATTTTAAATTCGAGGACTGTACCTTCGCAAACATTATTGTTCTTTGAGTTTAACCCAGACTCTGCTTGGCTGAGACTCTTGCCTGAGGATCTCAAGCAGCTTTTCCGGCTTATACCAGGATAAAAGATTGCTGACGTAGCCAGAAGCTGCACTGTACTATTAACCACAGTAGAAACACTGAATATACATAATGACTTAAACCAAGAACGAAAGTCAATTATTGAATCACAGATCGTTGGCTGTTTCAACTAGTTAAACACCTCACTAGCTTTTACTTGTGTGCTATAATTTGATAGCTTGGTTATTAATTGGAAGTGGATACGATACCTTTCTGCGATGTCAGTGAGTCAGGATGTTTAAAGCTGCTCCAGAGGAGGTTTTACACTAAAACGTTCGACTAAATATTAGAGTGTGATAATATTCATCCCACTACAGCAGAAACTAAATGTTCCTAGAATCATCCCTGATCACCATGGGCGTCACAGCTGTGGGGGATGGGGGCGCTGCGACACCTACACTTCTCCAACCAGATGATATCATACCCCCCACTGTTTCCTGAGTTTATATATTGTATCGTTACTGGATCCAGGAAACGGACACAGAGTTGGTCTCACCTACTTTTTATTTCAGGATAAATAGTTACTGTCGGTCACAATCACACCAAACAAACATTAATAACATTTCGGGGCTGTTACAATATCTATGGTTTAAACTGTTTACCCACCCGGGCGGCACAACAGCATATATAAATGAAGCGCACCTCAGTTCGCCGGGCGAAATGTAAACAGTTCTTCTTTGTGGTGTTAGCAAACAGTCATCAACCAGTAAGTAATGAGAAATGTTGCCGTTGTTAAACTAAGTTAACTAAACTATGTCTTGTTCTGTGACATTTACCCTAAGACAGTGGTTCTAGAACTTTTTTCAGTGATGTTCCCCCTGAGGAACATATTTTTAGTCGTCTCCCCTGACATGGACAAAACATTTTTGTAAGAAAAAAGAGGAACAGTGTCTGTAAAATCAGTGTCTGATTTTTTAAATCCAAATTTATATCAGTTTTTTATTCATAATTTTTACTTTTTATCTCATAATTTTGACTTATGAATTGAATAAATGTTTAATTAAAGGAAAAACACATTTTTGTTATTTTTTTCGGCCATATATTACTTTTTTAATATGAAAATGTAACCATCAATGGATAACTGTTCGTTAACTTTCCGACGATAGATTCAGAATATTTTGCTCACCCCCACATTTTAAATGGCTGTGACGCCCCTGTTGATCACTGCTAACGTCAGACTAGACATGTCATCAGATATTTCCTTTTTCAGACAACTTTTTAAAGCTTTCTGGTTAATGGACATTTTCTTTTTCTTGAAAACAATTTAAAAATACTCTAAAAGATTTATCCAAATGCTTTCCAGCGCTGTGGCTTAAAGAAACAAAGGTTGACTGTTCAATTTGTTCAGCAATTATCATTCACGACCTTCTTCCTAAAAGGCTTTGTGGCAGTATCACTCCACATCTGTCTTGGCTAAGTATAGACGTCATTTATTATTCCAGTGACAGCCGCAGCTTGTTTGTCAGGAAAACGTAGAATGTAGGATTAACAGCCGAGCACTGTTGTGTTTAGCTTCTCTGATGAGGTTCTCCACCGACATGTTCAGTGCAGAGTTTATGGAGCAATGTGTCATTAGACTCACAGGAAGAATGTAAATTCACTATAAACATCTGTGCATGTGCATGTGTGTTCCCGATTTAGAAAGAGTCCGTCTTAATAAAAACAGCGTGTGCATTGGCATCCATTTAAAATAATGAGTCTTTAGCAAAGCTGCATCTACAGTTCCTTTTGTTAAAGCAGCATAATTAGTTTCCTTTTGGAAGGACATAAATGATAAACCATAAAAATAATTAAATCAGTTCTAGGGAAAAGAAAACAGCTCCAGGCGCAACTGCTCACAGCAAATTAGTTTCATACATTGTTTGTTTGCGTCTATAAAAATATCTGCCTGATGATTTTTATTTAGGGGTGTGTCCCTCAGATGCAGTCAGCTTTCCTTCTGCTCATATCTGTGCATTTGCAACAAGGGCACTTGAGAAAACCATGCATTCACACATGTTCAGTGGACCACGCGGGTCTGAAAATCACAACCCGTAAGCTGATTGGCCCGCGTCGTGTGTCGGTGACGTCAGGGGTTTGAATGTAGCCGACGACCTCAGACGCCTGTCATCTCCACCCATGTTTCCTGTCACTCTCTGCTGGGCACAATCTAATAAAGCAGAAATACAATACGATAGCAACACCAGGCTGCAAAATTGTCCTTGATAGCTGGCAACCTTGAAATATATCTTCACATAGGAGCCGGGGTTTCGATTCAAGTCATTGTGAGTAAAGTGAAATACATTCAGTTAGACCGGCGGCTGCACATTCACAGGCAGAAATTCCTCTGGAGGATGTTTCCATTATTGCTTCAAGTTTCGAGAAATGTTGTTCTAATGTTACAAGATCCCACTATAGTTAAAGGTTTAAAAGTGTAGGCTGTCTGTTTGTATTTAATCAGTTACATCTGAGTATGTTCTTTCAGGTAAACAGCTTATACCTAGGAAACTGTGGTAAGGTTTTTATTGGTTGGTATAATGTAAGTTTTTAGGACGTTTTCAGCCTCATTCCCGTTAGAAAAGTAATGGTAGTCAGATGTACACTTGGTGATGGAAGTCATTTCAATATTAACTATATATATAATGAGCTTATTCAAAACTGGTTTTGATTGTGTTCTTTTTATTGAGTTGAGATAATCATGACATATATATATATATATATATATATATATATATATATATATATATATATATATATATATATATATATATATATTTTTTTTTTTTTTTTTTTTTTTGGCAAAATATAAATTTTTAGATGGAAAATAACAAACTATATATGTGTCTAAGAAATCAACTAAGTTACCCATAACAAAAACACCTGTAGATAATGTGTGTTAATGCCACCTCACATGATCTACTCCACATGAAGATACCAAGGTATGTCCTTTCTCCTCTTCCTTAGTTTTGTTGTAATATGCGAGTTATGTGTGTATTTATCACAGTCAATCAATCAATCAAATTTTAGTTATATAGGACCTTACAACACCAAAAGCTGCACAAGGTGCTTTCTAAAATGAGATAAACCCTCCCCCCACAATAAAAAAAACAAGTAATAATTATAAAACCAAGATAAAACAAGTTATAAAACCATTGCAACAACACAAAAAAGACATCGACACTTGACTACAAAAATATGTTTTTAACGGTTATTTAAAAACAGCTCGCTCTGTCGTTGATTGTAATAGTCATGGAAGCACTTTCCACAGCCTTGGGCCAAAAACTGCAAAAGAACAACATTGTTGGTACAATATCTTTATAAGTATCTTTAAATTTCTATTCTACTCCATTGCGTATGAGATATTTAAAATAAACATCCTGTAAAATACCATGTGGTGTTATTTCTATATTGATTTTAGGCCTGAAAACAGCACAAATGTCAACTCTTCCTGTCAACTATGTTACCATGTAAAGGTAACTCAAACTGTCCCTCATTTATATACTTAACCAGTGGTCTGTTTGTAAAAATGAGGCTGATATATGAACCAAACACCCAATAGAAGTGACAGACACAGTCAGATTGAGTGGTCAGGTTAGTGTGTGAGTCTGCTCTGTGAATGTGTGCTTTACATGAGGGTCTATGATTGAGGGCAGTCGAGCACTGACCTCTGTATTTTTTTTCCAACTGTCACAAATAAATCATTCCAGAACACGCACAACTTTTCAGATGCACAGCTGCTTGACAACAGCAGCTGTAGTCTCACAGTTCATGCAGAAATGTAATAATGAATAGTAGGTAAATTCAATAGAAACTATATATAGAGATAATAAACATCAGGAGTTAAGATCTGGGATATTTTAATGCTCTGTTGTCCATAAAGTTGGAATAATTTAGTTTTTACAGACATTTGTCTTGTTATTTTTATTTATACACATCTGTAATAAAAGTTGACTATGTTCACTGATTATATTTTGAGCTCCAATTATACTTTATTTCTCAAGAACAAATCATATCATTACAATCATTTCATTCAAAGAGGAAAATATATTGTACTGTGGTTGGAGAGGATGGCATGTGGGTTACTCTTAGAGAACTGAGACTTTCAGGAAGAGTTCTTACTTTAACATGTATAAAGCTTTGAATTATAACATAATGACAAATGACACATGTACAGTAGATGAAGAAGGAAGGCATTCAACCTACAGCCTTGACTGAATTAAGGAAAATAAACATAAAAAGGCAGATAAACATCATCACACATTAATTCACACAAACACAATAGAAGACAATACAATACAATACACACATACAATCACACACACACACACACACACACACACACACACACACACACATATACTGTATATATATCACAGTATTAAAAGAACATGTGACAATCTGCTCCACAGTTTACATCCCCTGAACCTGATAGAAAACTGAGCTCTTGATGTGACACATCTGGGCGAATGAACATGTTGAATAAGTCGAGTATCATATCTATGAACTACAGCGTTAGTAGCAAAATACAAAATGAAATGGAATTATTTCAATTTAATTAAAAATATTATAATATTATATTATTAATATAATTATATTATATTATTAATATAATATTTAGAAAAAATAATTATCAGTTTTGTTTAAGACAGAGTACACACACACACACACACACACACACACACACACACACACACACACACACACACACACACACACACACACAGATCTCTGCCAGACCAAGGAGAGACAAAGGTACTTATACAGATACAACTGGCCAATCAAAGGAGACACAAGAATTTGGGTATGTGGGATGACCAGACCCCCAACTGGCAACAAAAGGAGACACAGGAGGTCATCTAGGTGTGATAACCAGACCCCCTCTTACTGTTGCTGACTGGTTTAAACCTGTCCTGGTTTAAGCACATTCAACAATTAACACTCAGATGTGATTTACAAAGACAAAGTAATAATACAAAGAATAAAGAAATAATACAATGTTAAGACACAATAGAATTCCATTACAGTACATTGATTAGACTGAAAATTCTACATAAAAATAAACATTTGGTAGATATTAAAAGACAGTAAAATATATTAAATATAAATATTAAAATATTTAGTTTGATGAATACATTAGCAGAAGAGGTCAGCAGTGGCTTAGTCAGTTGCAATTGGAACCAAAGCGCTTTTGTCAAATCAATACTTTATTTAGAGTTGATGTAAAAATGTTGACCTATATCATATTACAATATAACAGATAAAGATAGATCCTCCGTTTATTTATGTAGGTTTGTGCTTCATTGATGTGTACATGTTTATTTAGAGTTGAAATGTGGCTAAAGGTGCAGCTGTAAACGCACCTGCTCAACTTAATGAAGTCAGACTATTAAAAGAGTCTGTTTCGGTTGCAGTGTGCCAACAATGACACTGACACATACTGTCTGCACTGTAAACTAGACTGCACCATGGACTCGCCCGCAGCATCTCTACCAACACTGATTTTTGTCAGCCAGGATCTGGCAACCTGCCCTCACACAGCACAGTGCAGGAGAGCGTTACTACACTGCACCACACTGCACAATGACCAGCAGTGACAGAAAGCAAATGTCATGTGACTTGATGTCCCAGTAGTAGAAAGCAGACTTTGTAATCAAAATTAAAAGCTGAACAAACTTATAGTGTTAATTTGCAGCTAAAAATAAACTCACCCGTCGCCTGAATTTCAGCCAAATCCGCTTGCAACTTTTTTTTTTTTTTTTTTTTTTTTTCCCCCGAATACCTTGCTAAGAAACAGAGAAACTGACAGTAAAGGGATAAATCCATAAGCTGCTCCGAACTTTGTTTAAAGGCTGACATTGAGGGAACTCTCTGAGAAAGAGTGAAAGGTCTGCAGGATGGGAAGAATTACTGTACATGTGTTAAATCAACTGCTTTCATTTCTGACATTTTCTGCCAAGTCAGAACATATAGTAACAATTAGCTGCAGATATGAATGTTTTCAGTCTTACTGGGAGTTTATCTGACACCGGGTGAGTAATATATGTATATGTTATGTTACCTGACGTCTCTCCGCCTTGCTGCTGTACCTGTTTCTCTGCACATTAGCTGCTCTGTGAAGCATGCCATCATTTGACTTCAGCCTTGAACATTTGAAGAGGAGCAGGAGAACCAACACTCAGAATGAATCATCTTTTATGTGGCTTTTATGTGACTATCACGGCTACTACTTTACCCTATGTGACTGAAATACTTCAAAGCTTAATGTGTTATCTGCACGTCGATGGAAAAGTCTCTCCATAATAATCCCTTGTAATTGAAGGATTGCAAGATGCTGAACAGGAAAATAAAAATAGTATAAAGTCATTTATGGATGGAGTTCTTATGGGAGAAGTATGTACTGTACTGTAAGCTGTAATCTGAAACAGTTTGATCCTTGTTCCACTGTCTTTGCTTTCCAAAGGTTTACACTGTATCCGGGTATTTAATCAATGCTGATCTCTATACCTTCCACCATAAGTCACAAAATCCCCTAAAGCTGCAGAGAAGCACACAAATACACACTGCAATGCAATAAATACACATGCTTTATGTCTACTACTGCTCATTCATCTTATCTCCTGGTGTAAAGCAGATCCACCCCCAAACTCATCAGTCCTGGGCAAGAAATAATTTATTTTGTGATAGAATTAAAGCTGGGTGAAATAACTGAAAATGCACAGTGGTAACACGGTAAAACATATTAATTAACACTAAGAGAAAAAAAAAAGCATTAGCAGACAGTCGATTCATGTGTCTAGTAATCATTTCTTAATTGTCATCGTTTTATCACCTCCTGCAATAACTCATTTTCTTTGCACCCACTTCCTGTCTTGTCCTCGAATTCGCTTGGATATCACTAATATTTCCAGAAAATGACTTTCAAATAACTTCCAGAGAAGGACATAAAGCCTTAATATTTGGAAGAAGAGAGAGAAAAAAAAAACTTTAAAGTGTAAAACTTAAAAGAGATAATTCAGTTGTGGGTTTCTTTTGTAGGTGGGATGTGAAACAGCTAAAGTAATTGGAAGGTGTAGGAAAAGACGGATAGCGTTTTCTGATGAGATGGTCTGTGAAACTCCTGTGTAAAGATTTTTTATTTTTTTTTAATGTATCTTGTCTCTGCTGGATTCCTCCCTGTATGATTAAAGCATATTAGAGGAAACTAGAGCCTCACAGGAGAATTTAATGTCCTGATTTTCACATTGTTTGCCTCAGAAATTCACAGAGGCTGTTGGAATTTTCCATCTTCATGACTGCAACAGGGCATGAAGGTTCAAATCAATAGAGAGGAAGCAGTTGGATGTATTTTCATTCTTGAAGATGCACTAGAAACTGAATGAACGTTCAATAAAAGGCACCACAAGGCTGTTCTCACAAACTACACAGGATTATGAGCTAAAAACTTCACATAAGACAAAGGAGAAACAGTATGTAGGTTTTTTGAAGTCTTGTTTTACCCTGAGACTGAAATTCTAATTTATTTAATTTCCAACTATGTGAACACAATACAGCATAGAAGATTAAAACCATAGCTGGTAATAAGAAATATCCGTTCTTTCATTATATTATGCTATATTTACACCCTATATTAACTCATAAAATGCCATGAATAGGTATTTTACAAGCAGCAGAGATCAGCAAATTCGTGCATCAGTGTAGTAAACATGAGAATACATCTGCTGTTGATGGGGAAATGAATAATTTCCTGCTTATTTATCTCTTTCTCTTTCATCTGTGATAATGATAAAATGCACCCTCTGTGTAGAAGTAAAGCAGTAATTGACTAATGTGTATTTCTGAATGATCGTAAATGTGTTTAATTCTAATATAAGTTCACTAAATACTCTTTGAACAAAAAAGATAGAATAATAATGCACCTTGTTACCATTGCAAATTGTCAGCCTTTTTTTTTTGCACTGTTATGTGTATTCAAAGCATTTTATCAAACTCCAAAAGACCTAGTCCTCCTTAAAGGTGACTTATGATGCTTAAGTAAAGTCTTTTAAAAGCTTCCCACTATTTTTAAGATGGTCTTCAAATTGATAAATGTGCTGTTTAACAATAGAACAATAGATATAATAGTAATTCTGTGCTTAAACCTGCTCAGATTGTAACGACACATGATCGTTAAGACCAGAAAAAAGCTGTGCACCTACACGTAGCAGCCGCAAACAATGCCGAAAAAGTGATGAAAATAGTTTGCTGAGGTGCACAGCTGTTAGCAGTGACAACAACCATTGATCGCTATTAAGAGAAAGTAACTCCGAGCAATTATGAGATGTGAGTTTTTGTTGCATGACGGTTTTGTTATGCAAATAAGTCACTCATTTAAACACATATTGTTTTTAGGAAACACGCGTTTCGTTTTTGTGACCCCAGGAAACCTGCCGGGACTACTTTCGCTTTGACCAAAACCGGACCAGAACTTGACTCACAGGACACTGTGGGTGCACCAGAGTAAAGACACTGATGACATACACATTCATGTGAAAAATTAGGAACTATCCCTTTATGTAAAAGAACTGAGACCAAAATATTTCAGTTCAATTTAATTCAGTTTTACTAAAAATGGAAAGAAACTGCATTTTTATGTTATCTCAAGGCACAATACACATTCATTCATTCATTCATTCATTCATCCACTCATTCATTCCATAATCCACAAGGTGCATGAGACATAATGTTTCCATAACAGCAGGTGGCGCTAATCTGTATTGTGGCCCAAAAAAAATTCAAAACCAAAAATGTTGAATTTCAGAGTGAACTGAGTGCTCTGTAAAGGGTTCATAAACACGACTGAAAACTAGTCAAAGTTTAAAAAAAAACAACAACAAATATTTGCAACATTTTCTGTCACACCTTAAACCTTAACAGCTACAAACATTTGTGTCATTACATTATGGATGTGAATGTTATTAGTATTTGTCGCACTTATTCCTGTTAGTACTTGTTTAGTTGTTTTAATCAGTGCATGTTCCAAAACTACTGAACTCGTGCCCTCTTTCTGATGCTCATTAAAATCACCGGTAACACTTTATAATACCTATGCACAATTGACTATGTATTAAGTATTTATTAGCCATTTATAAATGGGTTGTTCATTATCTATTAACCATTTGTTACCTATTTGTTAATGTCTTGTAAAGTGTAAATGTCAAATTAGATTATTTTTAACCAACAGGTGCAGTGTTTACAACTGTTTGTTTGTTTACCTGTAAATCAGATATACAAACACTGCACCTGTTGGTTAAAAATAATCTAATTTTACATTTATCTTTGGAAGACACTCGTATGAACCTTTACAAGACATGAACAAATAGGTAACAAATGATTAATACATAATGAACAACCATTTATAAATGGCTAATAAATGGTTAATACATAGTTAATTGTGTGTAGGTATTATAAAGTGTTACCAAATCACCTTAATGCACTAATCCACAGCCAATGACATCATGTGTTTCAGTCAAAATGAGAGTCATTCACATGCTCACGAGGGATCATTAGATTTTAAGTGTCGATTTTATGTCTTTCATTTTTCTACCGCTCTGATATAAGTTCAGATGCCCTTGTCAGCACTAATATGCTGCACAAAGTTTTATATCTGTTTTGCTGACTGTGCGCTCTTGTCTTGCCAACAATGACTAAGAGATCTCACAGTTATGATCAATATGAGCTTCTTAGTGGAAGACTTACACCATTTGGCAACAGTGACAGTGTGATTCATGATATCTGTAAAACTGTTCCCCAAAATTTCATGCACTAAATAAAATCTAACATACTGTCAGACCTTGAATCTCAGTGCTTGTGACATTTCATCTCTGAGTTGTATATATGGAGCTTTTAGTATCTTAAAGATGCAGAGGCCCTGGTTCCATAGCACTGACCTTCTCCAATCAATATGTAATACACTTCTGAACTGCCAAGTCCCTTTTTGCTGCAATTTGCAACTTTCGTGCCCATTAGGTGGGAAATGGTGCTGACTGCGTGTGTATGCAGTCCCACACACACTATAACACAAATCGTCAATGAAATTTCTCCTGAGTGTGGAAGAGATAAGAGACAAAACGATGTTGTAGTGGACCGTGGCTGCAGGGGAGACTCGCCTCCCTGGAGTTTGCAAATTTTTTTTAAGTGTCACACTCCATGTAGTTGGAAGCTGCTACAGGCGAGGACATCCTCTGCTTTACTGTCAGAGCTAGATTTCAGGTGTTGCAAACTAAGGACATCCTTTGTGGCACCCAGTTTGATTTAGTTTAACATCTAAGACGCCCTGTGTGCTGAGAATAACCATACCTCAAGTTTGTCTTATATTTTTATTGATACGTTAATGCATTGGTTTGGAGCTCTACTTGTAAAATGTAATGCGATCTGGAGAAAGGGCTCTATTAAAAACAAATATTTTTATTGACATGGTGTCAGGGTTAAAATTAGATGTTAGTTCAACTTAATGGTTGTCTTGGAGGCTGCATTCTATAGTCTATTTGTGCAACTGAAGGGAAAGACACATTTATTTGTATAGCACATTTCATGTACAGGACAATTCAAGCTACTTTACATAAAACATAGAAGAAAATTCAAATGATTAAGATGCATTAAAAGACAAAATACTGAAGCAAGAAGTCTCACAATCAACACGCAAACACATACATTGTGCAAAAAAAGTCATTATATGTTATTATTAGTGCTGTCTTTTTAATTAAATTAATCATGAGGGTGGATTAATCTGCGTTAACTTTGACAGCCCTAGATACTATCATGTTTTGTCATTTGTGGCTTTTGTTTAGTGTTGATCCTCTGCATATATTTAATGTCTCTTATTTATTTATTTATTTTTTAACATTTAATATTTCAGATATTTTCTCAATAATGTACTTTTTTCCCCTTTTTTCACACAAAAAAATAGAATCTTCCCAAATCCAAACAGAAATAACAAACAAAAACAAACAAAAGCCTGCACACACATCAGTTAGCAAATGCTATATATAAGATACATCCAGATAGGTACATAGACAAAAGTCCACATTAGAGTTACACTCATTAAATGGCTGCCGATCATAATTGGCCAACACTGCCCAAAAATAGCCTGACCGGCAATGGGAAAAACACGTCGCCAAAGAAGCTGAACACGCAATACAAAACCACTAGCGACCATTGTCCAACCCGCAAACACACCACAGGACAGGTGCACCTCATCCCGACCATCTATGCAACATTCAAAATAGTTAGTTAATTAATAGTGACAATTGAAGACACTCAGAATGTCCATCAGTTTTCTTATTTATTTCTAAGGGCACGTTATTGTTTTCATTTATCTTAATATCTCATCTTATTGTATGTTTGCAAACCTGTGTCTTGTCTGTTATAGAAGAAGTGGAGTCATAAGATGCACAGTTTAATCTTTGTCTCGGGTTTAAATTTAAAATCTATATTTAAATAAAAACACACATAAAAAAAAAAAAAAATTTAAAATTAAAAAATTACAGCCAAAACTGAAATCCACTTTGAGCCGATGGCCACATGTAGCCAGATGCAGTTAATTATGTGGCCAGGTGCTCCAATCAAACAAAGGGTTTGAATTAAACTTGCATCATGGAAGGAGATAGAAGGAAGTACACACCTAGCCAAGCTCTGGAGCTTTTTTTTGGAGGGAAAATGAAGGAGGGTAAGACAGACGACATCATACTGACTCTGAGGAACAAGAAAAAAATTATATGGAAATTAATTTGGAAGAGAAAGAAGAATCGGAGGCTGTGGATGAGACAGTGGTGGTACACAGTAAATTTTGCAGTGTTAAATCAACACTTAGAGAGTTTATTTAACTTCTTCTAGAGTGTATTTGGTCCCATTGTCTCCAAATTAACACTGCAAAATCTACAGTGTAGTGTCTGAAGCTGAAGCTGTAGCTGAAGCAGCTCATGTGGAAAGATTCAAGTTCAAAAATGGTAAGATGTTTTGGAGTTCAATACAGTACGTCCCAATGTGGAAAGAACGGCAGCTGCTGGAAATGTACTAAACGTGACGCCTGGACGTTTGGTTTGACCAGAGTCAGTGACATTAACAAGAAAGAAGAAGAAGAAGATTATCATTGAAATGATAAATACTGAAGGTCCATGGAGACATGTGGAAAGACAATGATGAATTACTGGATGCTTTTATTTACTTTTTATCAAACCATAGTTTACCAGCAGGCAGTCACATAATGGTTTCACACTGGAGCAGAGTGAATACACTGCAGCAAAAACACAGGACGGACGTCGGCGATGGCTGAAACAACAGCTTATGATTCAGATTTAGACGAGACGGAAGATACTGTACATGTACAGAAGAGGCGAACTGAAACAAACTGTTTGTTTTATGGTGGATGAAAAAGAACAGCTGTGTCATGAACAAACTAGTCCACAGGAACACAACTTTGACTTTGAGTTAGAATAAACTTGGTTTTGTCTGTGGACAACCTAGCACTGTTTGTGATACACTGTCTTTGACTAGAGTGAGAAATATTCAACAGAAGAAGACGATGTGTTCAAAGACATCTGGGATAACAAGAGAAAACTATGCACAGTATCTGCCTCCAGAATAAAAGACTAGATATGAATGTGATCCAACCAACAATGAATATTACCAGATATATAATGTTCCCCTATGTATTTTTCATATTTTATTTTAACATTTTATTTATTAATTCATACAAATGAATAACCACTTGCTGCGTTTCTATTACATTCACAAAATGTAAATATCGCTGGTAATGGAAACACCTGAATTTTTGAAAAAACACTCAAATATCGATAAAAAGTTTTCACTCTGTAATGTGGCGGTTTGTCAAATGTTTCGATATTGTAATGTATTGCAAAAGCGCAATGGAAACACTTTTTCCGACTCATCCAGCCTAAACCCATAGGGAACTGGGATAGGCTCCACCCCCTCCGCAAATCTAGTGTGGATGAAGCAGGTTCAGACAATGAAGGATAATTACAGCCTTCATTTAGAACAGGGGTCTCAAGGTCATTTTCTTCAGGGGCCACATTCACCCTGATTTGATGTCCAATGGGCCGGACCAGTAAAATTAGAACATAATAACCTATAAAAAATAATGACTCCAAATGTTGTCATTGTTTGAGTGCAAAAAAAACCCTCATTAAATTATAAAAGTACTTTTATAAATGATCCAAATGCAAAAAAAAGGAAAATTTCATAAGGAAATTAAGGTCAATTTTAACAATATTCTTCCTCAGTTTATCTTTAGTCCATGTGTTTTATTATGGATCAGTTCTACAAAGACACTAAACTCTTAATAACAGAATCAGAAAATGGTTCAAATTGTGTCTAATTTTCTTTAGACATTTCAGGTTGTTCACATTTGTTCAAATTATTTACATTTTATTCTGACAGAATAGTTTGTAAATGTAAATATTTTCATAAATTAAATTTTTTAGTTATTATTCTCTTCAGCCCAGGGGCCACATTTGAACGTTTGGTGGGCCACATTTGGCCCCCGGACCGCATCTTTGAGACCCCTGATTTAGAACAATCACATATCAGAGTTTTTGAATTCCTCTGCAGTCACACTGAACTAAATTAAACCATTTCAAATGAACATTAACCCAGTAGGAAAGTGTTGCTGTTACATATTTATTTAATCATCTATTTATAACAATCTGTACAAATTGTTCATTCTAATTATGAGCTGGCCCAGTCCTCCACAAACACTTGTCACATCATGCTCTGTCAAGGTCACATGATTAACGTGTTTGCGGTCAGTTACTGTTTACACATCCATCAGACATGGAGCAACAGTGTCATTTCTTTTTCCATTATTAGCTCCTGAATGGAATCTGTGGCTGTTCGACGCTCCGCTCATAAGTGACTAACTTCGTCTGTTTAATCCCGGGTTGGCAGTTGGCACATTTTTGGATTTTCATAGATCTGCAGTGAACAAGTCGCATGTTATGACTGAACTGAAACGGAACCAAAACAGTAAAGTTACAGGCTGATGAACAATCAGCTGAAAGTGGCCATAAAGCTCATCAGACTAAGAAGTGCAGAGTCAGGTAATTACTCTGAGTATTACCTTCACATAGACATTTGCTCCAGTCTACAAAAATATTGATGATAGCAGCTTAAACTTTGAAAAAGTCATTATTAGTTTCACAGAGCCCCCCCACTCCCCCACCACCACCAATGCATTTGGGATATATTGCATTAATAGCAAGTATTCAGAGAATGTCTAATTTTGTCCCTATTTTGTGCCAATCTCAATTTTCTATGACAACCTGTTCTTGAATTAGAGCCAATAATGTGATTTTGACCTTTCTGCCTATGTCTAAATGCCACCTTGACCTTTGACCTTTTGGAATATTGACAATTATATGTATTTATGCGTCAGTGCGTGTAATATTATGATAATATATCCAGTATTAAGTCATACCGTGATATGTCTATGCTTGACACACACACAAACAGTGTTACAGAAGTAAATTTTGCAACATGTCACCTTTGACCTCCAGAAATTTCAAAAACTATTGGTCTGAAGTGATAACACCAAATATAAGAATTGTAGACATCTTCATTCTGCATCATTTGGTACCACTCTGAAAGTTCTGTGACCCTCCGTTCGTGAGTTATAACTGATTATGTGATTTTGACATTTTAGTAAATCATTGCATCCTATTCACATTAGCTATATGTATATGACCATGTCATTTCATGGTGATATCTCAAGTATTCATTCAGTTATAGCATGATATGTCAATGCAGACAGATAGATACACAGACAAACACACACAGTGATTACAATAATCTCTCAAAACTAATGTTGGGTTATTAAGTCACTGAATTCTACAGTGTGTTGTCCCATTCTCCAAACCTGCCTGCTCTCTTCTGCACATGCTCTGTTCCTTCATGGTCAAAACTGACTAAAGATAAATAATGAAACAGATTCAGGACATGTCATGTTGAAATTCATTTTGTTAGTCTTAGTTTCAAATCATAATTTCCTTTATATATATATATATATATATATATATATATATATATATATATATATATACATCTACCTGATGTAGTCGTACCTTTTGAGACATTAAAAAAAGTATTTAAGATGGTGTAAATTTAAAGGGTGTCCAAAAAAGTTTCCCCCACTTATGTAAATGTGCTGCATATGAATTAAAGTTAGCAAAGAAAAGCTATTAATAATGTGTTCCCTGAAGACTATCAGCACAGGGTACAGTTATAACTAACAGGCAACAACCCAAACTCAAACTCCATGGAGAAAACTGATATAATGAAGCTCTCCAAGTTGTATAAGAGCGGAACACTTCATAAACTTTCCATGAACCAATGGCACTTATTGATATGACTATGAAAAGCCCCCGTCGTAAAAAAAAAAAAAAGTAAAGCATCCTTCAAACCAGCCAATTATGTTGGTGAGATCCAAACTGACAGAGGAGACGCTGCCTCTGCTCCTTCTTCCAACGCTGAGCTTGGCTTTCCTTCTGCCCACGTCTTTTATGGTGTTACATCTGTGGGAGGATCCGGCCCAGGAGACCAGAGATGGACCAGTGGATGTGCTGCCCTGTCAGCCCAAACTTATGTCACTCCAACATAAGGAGTGATTGCCAGAGCTAGATGGAGAAGTTTGTAATGTGCAAATTCATCTGTTGATATCAAGTGTTAAATTACACAGAATATGGTCCTTGAAGAATGTCAAGAGTAGACGCCTCACCAGTGGACAACTTTACCGATATTTGCTAATTGTCAAAAAAAATCCTGAAATGCTTAATGTCTGTTCTTCCATTAAATCCCAAATGTGATGATTTGTTTAGTCATTATCATAAGAGACGACATGAGAAATCATTCCATAAATGTATCATCTTGATTTACATCTATATTCATTATTATCATCATCATCATCATCATCATCACCATCTCACCATCTCACCATCACCATCACCATCATCATCACCATCATCATCACCACCACCATCACCATCATCATCACCATCATCATCACCACCACCATCACCATCATCATCATCATCATCATCATCATCATCATCATCATCATCATCATCATCACCATCATCATCATCATCATCATCATCATCATCATCACCACCACCATCATCATCATCATCATCATCACCACCATCATCATCATCATCATCATCATCATCATCATCATCATCATCATCATCATCATCATCATCATCATCATCATCATCATCATCATCATCATCATCATCATCATCATCATCATCATCATCATCATCATCATCATCATCATCATCATCATCATCATCATCATCATCATCACCACCACCACCACCATCACCATCATCATCATCATCTCACCATCATCATCATCATCACCACCGAAATCATCATAACCATCATCATCACCATCACCATCATCATAACCATCATCATCACCATCACCATCATGCCCCTCTATTCCGTACTAAATTAAAAATTATTCCGTTTCTTCTTGCATCGACAATATTCATGAAAGAGCAAGAAAACACAATCAGGTGATCATTAGTTTTGTTTTTTTTAGTTTAACTATGTGAATCTTATCCAATAGAAACTAAATACTGTTGACAAACCTTCACTGACACATTTATATAATAATGGCTCACAGTCATTCATATTCTCAATACGTCAGATGTCAGTTCTATCAGTGACATGCAAAAAAAAAGAGCAAATTCTTTAGGCTGAGTCCCTTTTGGCCTTTAAATAAAATATGGCTTGTCAAGCAGAGTGACAAAATCTCAGTTATTAAGCGCTCTAGTCAAGGGTCTCTGTGCTGCTGTTGGGGATTTTTCACAGGAAAAGCATCACACCGGCAGATATTTCTCAAAAGACGACAACAGGCAATAGCATTCTGTAATGTTGAAGGATGATAGACAATTGCAACCTTAAAGACCGAAATATATTTGATAATCATTTCAAGCTACACGTCAGGAAAAAAAACAAAAATATGAAAACACTCTCCTCCTACAGCTCTGCCCTTCACAATGTGGAATTAATTCATTTTAGAAGTGCATTAGAGACCACAGCTGTAGGGGGGTCCCTGCTTACACGCCTGTGCACAATACTTATCATACACAACATAACTAGCATAGGTGCAGGTATGCACATAGACGCTTTGAAACAAACATGTGTTTTGTACATATCTGCTCTCTTTCTTCTTTTATAATATTTTGTATGTAACCTAATGCAGGCCTAAATAGAAATGTAACTGATACTGTAGCATCACCACACTTCAGTGGACACAGTAGGAATAGTGATAATATTAGGCAAAGGTGGATTTGGAGCAATGATATGAATCATATCAAGGGCGTCACAGCCATTTAAAATGTGGGGGTGTTCTAGATTGTGGCACATGAGCAAAATTAACGAACAATTATCCATTAATGATTACATTTTTTATATTAAAAAAAGTAATATATGGTCAAAAATAATAACAAAAATGTTATTTTTCCTCAATTAAACATCTATTCAGTCAAAATCATGAGCTAAAAAGTCAAAATTATAAGACAAAAAATCTAAATTAAGAGATAAAGGGTAAAAAAAAATCAGACACTGATTTTACAGACACTGTTTATCTTTTTTCTTACAAAAATGTTTTGTCCATGTCAGGGGAGACGACTAAAAATATGTTCCTCAGGGAGAACATCACTGAAAAAAAGTTTGAGAACCACTGGTTTAGGATAAATGTCACAGAACAAGACATAGTTTAGTTAACAACGGAAAATTAGTTTAACAATGGCAACATTTGTCATTACTTACTGGTTGATGACTGTTTGCTAACACTGCAAAGAAGAGCTGTTTACATTTCGTGCGGCGAACTGAGGTGCGCTTCATTTACTTATGCTGTTGTGCCGCCCGGGCGGGTAAACAGTTTAAACCATAGGTATTGTAACAGCCCCGAAATGTTATTGATGTTTGTTTGGTGTGATTGTGACCGACAGTAACTGTTTATTCTGAAATAAAAAATAGGTGAGACCAACTCTCCGTCTGTTTCCTGGATCCAGTAACGATACAATATATAACCTTAGGAAAAAGTGGGGGGTATGAAATCATCTGGTTGGAGAAGTGGGGGTGTCAAAACACCCCCATCCCCCACGGACGCCCATGAATCATATATTAAATAGATGATGAATCGAGTAGAGACCAATACACCATATTCGAAATGTTAAAAATATGCAGGAAATAAAAACATTATTGTCATTATTATGCATACATATAATTATCCCCCCCCCCAAAAAAAAATTAAAAATCAATGGTGAGCTCATGTTTCATAGGGGAGGTCTATCCCACTCTGCTGACATGTCCATTTGTCGTCCCTGTGAGGTGCAGAACATTACTTAGGACAATGTTTTTGGACGTCCAAAATCGTCGGGGTGTTGTTCGGCCCCATTGGGAAATATGTTTCTGATAGTCACGCGTGTGCTAAACAATATCCTTTGCTGAATCAAGCAAATAAAAATCTTGAATTAAGCACAAAAAATCTTGGTACGATTTCTTAAATTAAGTTCTTAAATCTCAATGAAAAGTGACTCTTTAGGTAATTTTGTTAGATATTATTTACCACCAAATCTTGAGTGTGTTCTTAAAACCACAGTATCCACAATAATATTCACAAAACCCCCCCTCCTCTCTAATAATATCTTAGCTGATCTAAAAGTTTGCCAATTATTAAAAGCCACAGAACACGTTTGGTTTTCATTAATTCTAGTACAACAGCCTCGGGGAAGCTTGACACAGTATTAGAGACATTCCTTAAGTGCTTACAGAGAGGCTGTAAAAACAGACCTAAACACTGCTGACAGTGTGGTGTAAAAATATGGTTAATTGGAAGAAGTTTTCTGGACAGAACCCCAGCCAACCATAAACCAGACCATACATGGCTGTAAAGCACTGACTGAGGTTCACAGCAATTAGAGAAACATAGAACTGAAGTGAAGCAGAGCACAGAAGAGGACGACTCTGAACACTTAGTTTATAGACAATGGACCTGGCATGTTGAAAAGACTGCGGTACACGACTCTACCAGTTAAAAGTTTGGACTCAGCTTCTCATTTAAATGGAATGAAATGGACCACCGACAAGCAACAAGCATCACATCACCCCCCACAAATACTGGGCTCCATGAATTCATCATGTTAAACCCCCCCTCACTAACCCTACCAGGGTTAGTGTTAGACATTAGTAGCATTTTGGGTTTGGTTTAATACTGAAAAGGTCTGCAAAAATATAGATTTAAAAGTCCCAAAACTGTACACTAGGGCGGCTGTGGCTCAGTTAGTTCAAATATACCATACAAAAAATTACTAAATAAATAAGTACTACATTAAAAAATAAGTGCTGTGTGCAAAGGGGGTTATCAAATGGAATCATATGGAATTATGTAGTTTAAAAAAAAATAAATTCTAACATAAATCAAAGTATGTTTTATATTTTAGATTATTCAAAATAGGCGCATTATGCTTTTATTTGCACTTTGTTGCCTGGATGAGCTTCATGAGGTAGTGAAATGTTTCAAAAAAAGTCTTGAAGAGATAGTGAACACATGTTGGACATCTGCAATAGTTGTTCTGAGAAGGTGAGTCTAAGCTTTTGACTGGTAACGTACTTCTGCCCCTTTACCCCATCTTTTTCTATTGAGGCCAAAATCTATATCAGTTCCTAAAAATAACTCAACAAGTCAAATAAATACCAAACAATCCTGCACAAAACAGAAAAATAGTGTCCATTTCATAGCTGTATTACGTATATAGATAGACTCACATGTGTGGAAAGAATATTGATTTATTTCATAATCAGACTCCATTAATTTAATTTATTCACTTCATTTATACAATGGCAGGGATTCTAGATCTCAACACTTTCTTTGACTTTTCCAGCAATTTCTTGGTGGTTTTCACCTCTTTTCACTACTATCCTTTAATAATAATAATAATAATAATAATAATAATAATAATAATAATAATAATAATAATAATAATAATAATTCCTCAAACTTATGTAGCGCTTTTTTGGACACTCAATGACTCTTTACATAACAAACAAGCAATGCATTAAAAAAATAAATAAAATAAAATAAAAACTAAGTGAAAGCCAGTTTGAAAAGTTGGGTTTTATGTTGAATGTGGATAGTGAGTCCGAGTTTTTGATGGGTTAGGGGGCTTTAGTCTGGCAGAGTGACTCACTACTCCCTCTAGTGGTCATTGAAGGAACTGGATTGTCATTAAAAAATACATTCAGTTTTTATCTCTAAAATCAAATATATTGTCAGTTTTGGTTTACCTCCAGGACTCTTGAACTGAACACTCTAATGAATTGATTTTTCTCAACCCATTAAACACAGAATGAAGGGATATGAAAAAAAAAATAATCGGAAAACTAGCCAAAACTGTGAAATAAATCTCATGTAGACAAAAGCAGACTATTAATCTCAAGTGCAATGTTAAATAACCTGGAAACACTCACATTAAGTAGAAATACTTGCATAAAATATATAAGGTACATAACACTGCTGCTTTTAAAGAAGAGTTGGGGTGCAGCATGGAGGCTCATTTGGCTGCATCGAATGTAAAATCTAAATATTTAATGTGTTCAATAAAATCACAAATTCAGTATGCATTTAAAAGTGTTGTAGGTTAATAAATGCAAATGTGCGCGTTCAGCATATCAACAGATGAGGATATTATAGTTTAAAAAAAAAAAAAAAACAGCAGTACAACCTTTTAATATTTAATCCAATATGTAATAATAAAAATAAATAAATAATTAAACTCCATAGAACAACTGTATTCATCTTTAAGATTCAGGAGCTGCTTTTTTGTTTCACACAGACACACACACACACACACACACACACACACACACACACACAGGCACGTTCCCTTCTGGCCTCTTTATCTCAGCAGATGGATTAAAGCCCCAGTGGTCTGGACCTTGTCCTCCTTACACAGAGAGAGACAGCAAGACAGGAACTAGACTCAGTGGGGTTCCTAAAGGTCTTCCCCACAGCCCTGGACCCACTGGATGTATACAAGAATATACCAGATTAATGATGTAAAAGAGACACCAAAGAGACGCCACGAGGCAGCTCGCAGTTACATCAGCCTCTGAAACCGTCGCTTGGGCGGGAGATTGCACCAGTTGATAAACTTGTGTTCTAAGGTGTTGAGGATAACTTTCAGAATCCTCCTGATCATATTCACTTCCAACTTTTGTCCATGAAGTAAAGACTGTAGATGATCCTCTTATTGATGCCAGGCACTGTGGAGTTTCCAGTGTTGAGCATCAATAAAAGCACGTTTTCATTTAGCTACACACATTATTTTACAGCTATATGTTTTATGTTAAAGTTAATCAAAGAGTAGCAACGATTTTCATAAAAGAACTGAAGATTAACTATGTTTATACGAAGACGATCGCAAGACAAGATGCAAAAGTGGTGTCTTGTCTTAACCTTTTTATCCATCCCAAGTCTCCCGGAAATGATGGGAGTCTCCCTGATTTCGATAGTGGCTCACTGATGCTAGCGAGTCAGATAAAATATTCCTGATTTTGGACTATGCGAGGGAGGGGTTTTTTTTGCAGGCAAGACGATACATCATGTATCATGCTTAGATTACTTTAATTACATTGCACAGGCACGAGCGAGAGAGCGAGAGAGAGAGAGAGGGGGGAGGACGGTTAGCTAATGGTGGAACCTGTGCGTTCATTCAAAGACTACGGTCACACCAGCCACTTTTTTTATGTGCGCTTTTATTACAGACTTTATGGTAAAGACACCTTTCCACCGACTCTCCGATCAAACTTATGCCTGGTGAGCTGCTTCAGTCTGATATTTGTCAGATGTGCCCCTTCTCCACAGCTGTCCGCTCAGCCTTACCCTACTGGAGAGGCTTCTTGTTTAGGGACCGTCACAAAATAAATTGACCAGCAACACTAAAATAAAAAATAAACTTTTCTCCATTAAATCAATTGTATAATCATCTGTATCTGACATCACACCTGTGGGGGATGGGGGCGTTGCGACACCCCCACTTCTCCAACCAGATGATTTCATACCCTCCAATTTTTCCTGAGTTTATATATTGTATTGTTACTGGATCCAGGAAACGGACACAGAGTTGGTCTCACCTACTTTTTATTTCGGGATAAACAGTTACTGTCGGTCACAATCACGCCAAACAAACAACAATAACATTTTGGGGCTGTTACAATATCTATGGTTTAAACTGTTTACCCACCCGGGTGGCACAACAGCACATGTAAATGAAGCGCACCTCAGTTCACCGGACGAAATGTAAACAGTTCTTCTTCACGGTGTTAGCAAACAGTCATCAACCAGTAAGTAATGAGAAAATTTTCCGTTGTTAAACTAAGTTAACTAAACTATGTCTTGTTCTGTGACATTTACCCAAAGACAGTGGTTCTAGAACTTTTTTCAGTGATGTTCCCCCTGAGGAACATATTTTTAGTTGCCACCCCTGACATTGACAAAAAATTTTTGTAAGAAAAAAGAGGAACAGTGTCTGTAAAATCAGTGTCTGATTTTTTTAATCCAAATTTATATCACTTTTTTTATCTTATAATTTTTACTTTTTATCTCATAATTTTGACTTATGAATTGAATAAATCTTTAATTGAGGAAAAACACATTATTTTTAGCCATATATGACTTTTTTAATATAAAAAATGTCATCATTAATGGATAATTGTTTGTTAATTTTCCAATGATATGTGCCACAACCTAGAAACCCCCCCCCCATTTTAAATGGCTGTGACACCCTTGTATCTGACAGATGTATAGAATGGTTTGAATAATCTAATACAACAGCCTATGTTTCAGTACAATATTGACCTTACACTACACTACACGTATCAGAAATTCTAAGATGAAAATGTGAATGAGGGGAAAAGGTGAATAATTGATGAAAAAACTATATAGATTAAGTTTGTAGAACATTATTTTTATACTTTTAGCATTGTTTTTCATCCCCAAGTCGGAACATGGGGATGTTGGAATAATGCTATTATCCTTTACTCACCAATGCTAATGTGTGTATTATAATGAGTAAAATACAGAGACTCCATCTCTCTATGGGGATAATAAAGTGACCGACCTTTCAACCTTTATTTTCCAGTGTGTGAGCTGATTACAGTCGGTATAGGGAGTGAGTTGTGGAGTGGTTGGATTTTCTGAAAGGGTTTATATTTACACTCGCTGCTAAGTTCTTCAGTGCTTCTCTTCTGCAGCATCACTGCATAGAAATAGAGTCAACTATAATATCAACCAACAGCCATAAAATATAAGTCCCATAAGCTTGCAAGCACATGGAAATTATTAAACTTTTAAATAAATAATTCCTAATTATTTCTGCATTAGTCACCCTTTATTAGCTGGTCTTAGCCTCAGTGGGAGTTAGTGCTAAACAAAGCTGTGAGAACAGAACAAAAAAAAGTATCCAGTATCCAGTGGTAAATTCATCTGCAGAGCAAAACTTTTGTGTGATGCATGCACTGTGACTGTTGTTTAGTCAGAGTGCATGCATCACCAGCAGTGCAGCCTCCCTGTCAGTGGCACTGTCTTCTACTTCTTCTTCTTCTTCTTTTTTTGACAAGTTTTACATTATTGCTGTGGTCCTGTATCAGATAGTTCAATAAATTAAATGCAGATTTTTTTTTTTTCAATTTTGCAGATTTTTGCTGTAAGTATAAAGTTTACAGCAGATCTACCTACCTACCTACCTACCTACCTACCTACCTACCTACCTACCTACCTACCTACCTACCTACCTACCTACCTACCTACCTACCTACCTACCTACCTACATACCTACCTACCTACCTATAAAAGTGAGTTTTAGAATGTTTGCACTTGTGGGTAAGTCTTCCGAAAAGACAAAAAAGATAAGAATGTGATGAACCTTTTTCTGTATATTACGTCACACATGTTGGTAAATATAACTGGCTCAAAGGTAACACATTGCACATACTGTACGTTGGCACAGACACAGATTTCCCACTATCTGGACACACACATACACACACACACACACTCACTCATCCTCCTCCCTAACACATTCACACATAAACATACAGAATGAGGCTGATCGCGGTTCCTGTTCTACATCCAGGCATGTGTGACGGCAGGAGGCAGGAGAGGTGGACTGATTGGAACCAGATGAATGGTGCGACTAAATCTTCCCAACACGACCCAACCCCATCTCCCTCTGCTCTCCCTTCATTTCCTTCACTTCCCCACCCTTGGCTCTTTTTTCACATCTCACCTCCTGAAGCCCTACAGCAGATTAAAACAATGTGGGAGATGCCGTGCCAAGACCCTATCATCAAACAGGCTGTGTGCGTGAGGGTGGGTGTGGGTGGGTGGGGGGATGGAAGACATGGGCTGACAGTTTGTGTGTGCATGATTGTGTTTATTAAAAAAAAAAAAAAAAAAAAATGTTCCTGAGAGAAACCAGGGAAAAAAAACCCCCTAACAGTCAGAGCTTTCTGTGTTCATTTGGGCTTACGTCACAGCGGCAGACACACCTATCAATACCTATCTAGACGTATCAATCAGCGAAAGAGAAACAGAGAGGCCCGTCTGTAGACATATTATAACAAATGGAAGTAGAAACAGATGAGCTGAAACTGTGCCATCAAAGGGAGCGCTGATGCATTCGTCAAAAATGAAACAGCGCGGAGAAAAATGGCAACAGTAAAACACTAAAGGATTGCGCAGAACATTTTTTCCTCAGTAAATGTTCATATTTATGGTGAAAGTTCTAATATCTAAATTAGTTCCACCTATTTCTTTCTAACTTAATCTCCCCTTGTCCTCTTCCCCCCCCCCAGCCTCCTTGTGGTGATTAAAATGCATACCTGATCTATTTTCATTAAACTCTGCATAGGGGAGGGACGTCCCTGTGCTATCCAAGCACTTAGGGTATTATAGCACTTGGAATGTAATCAATGCATCAGCCCTTTTAGCTGGAGACAACACTTTGGAGTCCAAAATAAATGGATTTTCCTTCAGCACCAGGAAGTAAAATCTCATCGCTTGGCTTTACAGGGACTATCTTTCAGTAGCACTTAAGAAGAGACGAGTGGGTCCAGTGCCAGAAAAGATGGATGAAACTAAGAGGCCGTTTAAGGTGAGATGAAGTGAGAAGATATGAAAAACACAATGGAATTACCATTAGAAACAGGTCACCAAAAAGTATTTACAGAAAAACGGGTTCACATCATTGGTTGGCAAACAAAAGAGGAACAAAAGCACAGTCTGTGGTGCGTCAGAAATGAAGCCAAATGATGAATGTATGTAAAAGGGAAAGATGAAAGGAAAGTCTAATCGATAATGATGCTCAAACGGCTCTGCTTATGAATATTGTGGGTAGGCTGCAAACCTGGCATGAATGTGAAATGAATTTGGAAGTGGAGGCGAGTACAAGCTTTGAATGAAGGGATCAGTGGGTGAGGAAAAAAGGGGATGGGAGGGGAGTACAAAACAAACTCAAATCCTACCACTAGTCATTTATCAGCAGTAACTGGTGAGGAGAGAGAGGAGGAGTGGAAACACAAATGCTATAAAAGCATTGTTTTATTCTATGGCAAATTACTCGTTCAGCTGTATAACCGCACTAAACAATTACCAACAGCTCACCTGGGATGTGCGAGGCACCTATCCTGCTGCCAAATCTTTCCAGCCGTGTGTTTCCCTGCAGTGTCAGCTTGAGTTAGTATCAACAAATCAGTGTGCAGGGAAAGCAAACGATGCTGCTGGCCGGGAGGGTGGCCATTTGTCAGTCTGATAAGGTGGAAATACAGGCGGTGGGTTCAGGGGTCATCTCTGCGACAGTAACCATGCATATGGGAGTGGGAGACCCTGCCTGAGATTTGATAGTGGAGGCGAATCAAGTGTCTGATAACGACTAGAGTCAACTGTCCAATTACCTGAGTGTACAGATACACTGTGGATGTTGCACTAGTGCTGCATTGTTCCATCATTTTAGCGCAACGTCACGATGCGCAATAGTCACATCGTGCAGGGGGTGTAATGTAAGTTAAGACAAAATAACTCCTGCTAGTCTTTTTGGCGCTTTGACTTTGTCCGAAACATCTTAGTGATGATTCAAAGCTGTTCCAAGGCAGAGTTGGTTGTTGGTGGTTGACATGACGACGCCTTTTTCACAGTAAACGTCAAAAGACAAATTCACCAGAAAAACTAGTGGACTGTTTTTTGACAGGGATTTAAATGGATGATTTTCATTTGGGGGTTGGGGGGGCATGGTGGTGCAGTGGTTAGTACTCGTACCTAACAACAAGAAGGACCCTGGTTCGATTCCAACACCGGACCTTTCTGTGTGGAGTTTGTATGCCCCCCCCCCTTTCCCGATCAAAGACCAAAGGCAGAACAAGCACAAAGATATCTCAAATGTTTACACAGAAATATTTTTTTTTCAAGGGTTAGGAGATTGATTGAATTTTTGATGACTCAGTGACTCTGTCCTGTTTAAGGGGGTCCTTATTGGTTACTTTTCCCTGAACTTACAGCAACGTACCTTATCTGTTTGACTATTTAATCAGCACCACTAAACTCTGTGTGATGTTTACAACTCAATACCTCCTTACAAATAAAGTTTCTCATATCTGGTGTTCATATGTTCTCGGATTGTACCAGGAAACTAGACCACATCACACCGGTCCTCAAATCCTTACATTGTCTTCCTGTGGGTCAAAGGATAGAATTCTAAATCTTACTCCTGGTCTATAAAGAACTAAACAACCTTGGACCCAAATAGATCCTAGACCTGCTGGTTCCATATGAAGCATCCAGAGCCTTGAGGTCATAGGTCATCAGGGACAGATTTACTGTGTTCCCAAAATCAAAACTAAACAAAGTGAAGCATCATTCAGTTGTTCTGCTCCTCACCTGTGGAACAAACTACCTGAGGTCTGAGAACAACTGTCAGTTCATTTAAATCAGACTGAAAACATTACTGTTCACTGGAGCTTTTGTCTTTAAATGTTGTAATGTCTGTATTTTAATTGTCTTTTAATGCATGTTAGTCATTTTTATTTTCTTATATGTTTTATGTAAAGCACCTTGAATTGTCCTGTACATGAAATGTGCTATGAAAGGGAAAGCACCCCGACACTTCAGCCCCGTCGAGGAATATTTTTTGATAGTCACGCGTGGGCAATACATTATCCTGCTTATTCTACAGGTTATTACAGTTTATTACTGTCACTACTCTAACAAACTAGTGTTGTGAAATAGCCAATAAGATGCGGGTTAGGCGGGGTAGAGAGTTTTGGGTGGAGAAAAGAGAGAGACGGATGTACACAGTCAGGTCGGCGACCGGAGCAGGTGTTGTCCCGTTCTTGTAAATAAATACTGAAAACGAAGCTCACTGAACCTGTTCCTTGTTTTCTAAAAACCAGCATAGAGGAGTTAACCCCGGGGTAAAATATGTACTTCGGACCTGGAGATTTTGTACGAGAGGAGGACGGATATTGTCCCTGATTTCCTGACTACGGTCAAGATAACATCAGGATAGGTTAACATTGGATAAAATAACCGCTACAACGGAACAAATATTTTCTTTCAAAGTGGCCGAACTACCTGCGGAGTGATACGGTACAGTGAATCTGAAGTGACAAAACTTGTTGCCATTGGTAGCGGGCGTTAACGGTGCAGCGGGAGGTTATCGAAAAAAATCCGCCCGCTGAAGGCTGGGAACGGGGGCTGTCGCAATGTTCTAGAGAGCCGTAGAATAAACGAATACATTTGCCTTTGCCTATTGCAAAATAGATAATAGAAAAACACAATACTACAATGTTTTTTTTTCCCAATATCTTCTAACCTTCTACTGTAACTCAACTCATCTTTCCTTCTCCATAATGTGAAAGCACTTCCATGTGATTGCTTACAACTTTCTTCTAGAACTTCTTTCCCCTTCAGTGAATGTGCAGTGATGAGTACCAGTCACTGCTGTGTTTACGCTCTCCCATCAGGCCAGGGGTTAAATACCCTGAAAGGGTCAAACGTCCACAGAGGATTGTTAATGAGCTGACAGGGATGCCCAGTCAGTGTCATTTTATAGTTGGAACAGCCTGGCAGAAAAACTAAACAAACACTAAAAGCAAACTGGATAATAAAGCTGGCTCTGTTCCTCTGTATGTCTGTAAAGTCTGGGATACTATCAACCATCGTGTGAGGTTACTTCTACTTTTTTAAAATTATGGGCTCTACAAACACTATATTAAATGAAAACCCCTGTACATATATATATATATATATATATATATATATATATATATATATATATATATATATATATATTTATGTGACCAAATGTAACTTATTCTGAGTCATTGTCTTTGTAACTTCTCTTTTTTAGTGACATAACTGCCCATTAAATAGTCTCTACCCACCTCCAGGACATTAAATATAGTGTGATATTAAAACAATGGTAAAATGTAGTAATAATAAAAGTCGTTGAACTTCATTTGGATGTGATAGAGACAATGTACTTAATTGGAGCTATATGATGTTCTGCACAGTTTATGACTATTACTATTTTTCAAGTCTTACTACAAGACAAAATAAAAGACAGTCTTTCAGATTTTACAGGTAATACTGTCATTTTAAAACTGTGATAAGTACTATGCATTTAACTTTTTTGCACATAACTATAAAGGAGAAAAAGAATTACAAACATACAGTTTTTTGGTGTTGGTCCTTTTGCTTTTGTCAAATGGAACCAAACTTATTTCAAGTGGTTTTGTTTACATGATGAATTGCCTGATTTTATATGTAGTTCAGTTATTTTCAATGACACTGTGGTTATAAAACAGTCTGAGAAATTTAGGTCGTGGATGAGGAAAATATACATTACTCTACATTCACAGATGTGACAGATATTAAGGTGATTTTTTTTAGAAGGGGGCAGATTTTTATTTAAATTGAGCAAAAAAAAAAGTAAAAATCTGCCAATGGAACAATTTAAAAATATCTTCACACAATTTCTTGTGAAATAAGATTTTCCTCATCTATTGTCTAAAAATAAGTTCCTATATCTCACTAAAAAGTTGAGCTGATTATATCTTATTTTATGTGCGATGACATATTTTTGACTAGAAATAAAATTGGTAAAATTTGGATGTTTGTAGTGTAGTAAGTGATGTAAGTTACCCGATGCAGCCACTAGTATGATACATGGATTTCTTAAATAATGATAAAATACACTACAGGTACCTTTTTAATCACAAAAACTACTTTAAAACGAGCCTGAATGTCAGTGTGTTAGGGCTATTATGTGTGGTTGGACATGCTAGAGGAAACAACCATAGCCTTGAGACCGGTGGAGACGTCTCAGAGTGCCACGAAAATCTTCCGTGACCCCTGTGGATGACCTATATATCCACTTTAAACTGCCCTTATCTCCTCGCCCCTCTGCCTCCTTTCCCCCTCCCCGCCAGCCATAATTCCCCTGCTCAGTGTTCCACTTCCTAACTTTTTTTTCCTCTTGTCTCTGTTTAGGTACTCACTAATCAACCTTTGTTCTCAGAGTTCTGTTCCTCTTTTATCTCTTAAACGACTTTTTTTATTATATTTTCTTCTGTCCTTTATTGGTGCTTCTCTACTGCAGAACTACCATCAGACAAATTCAATCGACTGAAGTTCACAGCAAGATATCTTCCTTTTCTTCCTAAATTGTCTTGCACTTTCTCCACTGAAAATAGTGAAATATCTTCTATTCAACATCTCTCTGTTAAACACCTACATTTGTTTGGTGTTTTTTTTGGTTAATTGATTCCAAAAGATAGTTTTTTATCATATTTTTCAAACTACATGGCACACATTATATATATATATATATATATGAATCTATTTTTCATGCACAATAATATTTGTACTATACTGCACTTTTTTGCAATTGAATATGTATATAATGTGTCTGTGCGTGTATGTATATATATATATATATATATATATATATATGTATATACAAGCATATGAGTATTGTGCATTCACATACTGTTATACTGTTATTATGCACTTATGGTTGGATGCTAACTGCATTTCGTTGCTCTGTATTTGTACATGGACAATGACAATAAGGTTGAATCTAATCTAATCTAACCTGAGTAGAAGTCACGCCTACACCTTCTCCAGCGTCCCGCAATCAATTCAGTGATGCTAAGTGTATGTGCAGCTGCTCTATTTCCTTCTTTAACAGCCAGATCGATCATTAGCACCTTGTTAGCCGTGTCGTTGTTTGAGCCGTGGGGTCACAGCATCAGAAAAAAGTAAGGGTTTATAGTCCAGAAAATACGGTAAATCTGACTCCTGGGCTTGCAAAGACAAAAGTCAGGATCGTCAGAGGTCAAACAACACAAGGCCACACTGTACTCGTCAATCCTGTTAGTCTTGAAACAATGGCATTATTTTAGATGGTGTGAAACTTATTAAACTAGATGTATTATGTTGCATTAGGATTCATTCACACTTCAGTAAAAACAGGCTCAAATTTGACCTTTTTTCCTCATCTTTTTCCTCAGATGTTTTTTTTTCTTTTCTTAGTGTAAATAGTAAAAGTTATATAGAATCTGGTTCCTTCAGTTCTGATCTGAATCTTTATTATATTATACATGTTCCTGGGTCAGATATAGATCTGTTCTTTTTCTGAATGGACACATCAGGTTTAATTCTACTTTTGGTTCATTTTAGATATTTGCTTTTTTGTCTAATTTCCATGTTCTGTTCCTTATATATTTTACTTTGGTTCTGTTGTGTACGTAATATGTGGTTTAAACACTGAATTAGAACTCAACAGTGAGTCAGGCAGTGTGAACACAGCTTTAGGGTTTGCTTTGACAATTGAAGTTGATGACAGACTAATACATCCTTTTGTGATCATATATCGTCATATCCTTTAGATGATCTATTGATAAGTTGCATACATTTTAACTTCTTATTTTTCTTCTTCTTTTCCAACAATAGTACAATTTCATACAATTGTCTGAAAATTCAAACAACACAAATTATATTTGTTACACATTTTTGCAAATGACGGTTCAGTTTAATCTGGAAAGATCAAGTCAAATCGGTTGGTCAGATGAAAAAGATCAAACTAGTGATTGTTAATGTCACTGTGATCTACAAAATGGAAAGGTTTTTTATTAGATTTTTTTCAGGCCGATATTCCATCTGGGTTTTTTCATAACATTTAAACTGTCAACAATCAAAGGAGTTTTTAATTTTCACCATAGAGTACAAAAAAAAATCACATCCCACTTAGTTTTCATTATTTTAATAAAGATAATAATCAGTTTAAATCTTGAAACCACACTTCGCAGCCTCTGTAAAACCTCTCATGAAATAAAAAAATAATTATTCGTGCTCCATTTGTTATACACTTACCCTTACACTGACAGTTTCACACCCACTAGGTGTGTCATTTTCGCAACGAGTCGTCTTCCTTCCATCTGAGTCGTCTTCAGTTTATTTGCACGTTTTGACCCAAAACTGTCTTTTCAACTATTCTCTTCTGTTCATTTTTGGATCTGGACTTTTTTTTCTTCTTTACTTTACATTGGCATATAGTGCTGATACAAAGACATTAAATATATAACAACAGTCATTGCACATACATTACAGTACATTGATGTTTACGTCTATTTTTAGATCGATTTAAAGTAAACCTTTTTTTTGGGGGGGGGGGGGGGGGGGTACTTTTTCACATTAAATAAAGTGAATAAAGGTAAATAGTGGGTGTGGTCTTATGCAGAGGTTGTTTTAATGTGTATTTGGTTATCAGGTAAGTGTAAGATTAATGCAATAAATAAATAAATAAATAAACATCACTCAATCAAATTTAATTTAATGTATATTTATATTTATTGCCAAATCCTTATGACACTTTATATGTAGAGCTGATTGAATTCTCAGACTCTCAACATGATTTTTTTTTGTCTTTGTTTATCAATAATGTACTTTACCCCCTTTTTTCACACACAAAAAAATTGAAATAAATATAAAAATAATACAGTCTTCCCAAACCCAAACATAAATAACAAACAAAAACAGTCAGTCAGCAAATGGTATATATAAGATACATCCAAATAGATACATAAACAAAACCACAAAGTAATTTCCAATGTTCTAATGTTCATCTGTTTGTGGTTAGGGTTAACCACTCAGAATGTCTACAAACATGAACTTTTCACTGAAATTAAGAAATATTTGAATAACTGTATATATTGCTGCCTGCTTAGCTAAGTAAACTGCTATTCTGTCAGGCAACAGAAATGTTTTGTGGGGTATAATATAATAATATATTTTTTTTTAAAATAGCCTTTCACTAGGGACAATGTTCTGCTGTCACCAAAAATGTCCACAGCTCATTCTTAAAAATGTGTACTGATTAAAATGTGACAGCAAGACTGGTCAGACAAACAGAGAGGTAAAGACGGCAAGAAAGGAAAGGAGGGGATTACAGAAAGCTGATAGCCTTGAAATGGCCTTTGATTGTGATTGATCTACACTGGATGAAGCAATGCAACAGGCCTTTCACACACACACACACACACACACACACACACACACACACACACAAGATACTGACACAAAAGCAGAAACATAAATCACACTGCTATTGAAAAAACAGCTTCATTTGCCCATGGAGTGAGAAAAAAAAAAATCTGCTCTCATTCAGACTCTGAATCAGTCCCCTTTCAAGGACTTCCCTGTTTCCATGGCCTCAGCTTGTGTTCAATTGATCTGTCCCTCCACTGATTACAGTATGTGATCCGGCATGTCGGCAGCGGAGCCAGCTGTAACGTCTGCTTAGGATTCAGTGTCTACCTAATGAGGACAGCCGTGACATGTCAGCAGCGGACTGACATGACCATCCCCGCCGTAATCATCAGCGCTGTTGTTTCACCCATCAGTGCAGCAGACTTAGTCACAGCCTTGTCACTGTCTTGTCACACAAGCCGCCCTTGGTCAAGGGTTATGAATGTGGCAGGGCGGGGCCACCGTCAGAGACACAAAAGGTCAAAGATGAACCTTCAGTCAGGTCTGATGAAGCCTTTAAATGGAGGACTCTATAATCTGCAGCTGCAGACTGCACATAATCCTGAGTGTAAATGAAGGGTTGTGAAGGGTTCCCTCCATCTACACTAATCATGTGACAACCATAGGTGGAAAGTAACTAGGTGTAAGTACTTTGTTATTGTACTGAAATACTTTTTTTCCCTGTATCTGTACTTAGTATTTAATTTGCTGGCAACTTTTTACTTTTTCATTTTTGCAAAAATATCTGTACTTTATATTCCTTACATTGTCAGAATAGTTATATAAAACACGTTTAACCCAACCCTGCATGTTTTTGCAAGTTACCTGTCAGGTAATAGACCCAGTACAGAACTCTGGTCAGTACTATTCACTGAAGAATTATAAAAAGGAAACTTTTCAGATGGTTTCATTTCATTCAATTGAGATAAAAAAAAAAGTTTCCTCTCATCCCACCTGTGCGGTATCTCCTCCTCTCTGCGCTCTCTGATGTTGTTCCTGGTATCTGCTGGAGCCATTCTCCCAGCTTGGGGGTCACTTTCTCTAACTCCTCTTTCAGCCCTTGGTATTTCTCAAGCTTCTTGTGTTCTTTCTTTCTGATGTTGCTATCACTGGGGACTGCTACATCTATCACCACCACTGTCTTCTCATGTTTATCCACCACCACTATGTCAGGCTGATTGGCCATCACCATCTTGTCAGTCTGGATCTGGAAGTCCCACAGTCCCCTGTTTGTTGGGGGGGGGGGTCTCCTATTTTGCCCCTGGGACCTCCAGTCCATACTCAGTACAGATGTTCGTGTACAGTATGCCCGCTACCTGGTTATGCCGCTCCATGTATGCCTTGCCTGCCAGCATCTTACACCCTGCTGTGATGTGCTGGACTGTCTCAGGGGCTTCTCTACACAGTCTACACCTGGGGTCTTATCTGGTGTGGTAGACCCTGGCCTCTATTGCTCTGGTGTTCAGGGCTTGTTCTTGTGCAGCCATGAGTAGTGCCTCTGTGCTGTCCTTCAGTCCAGCCTTTTCCAACCACTGGTATGTCTTTTCCATATCAGCCACTTCCTCAATTTGCCGATGGTACACGCTGTGCAAGGGTTGGTCCTTCCATGATAGCCCCTCTGGTTCCTTGTCTTCACTGGGATGTTGTCACTTAGGAGTTGGTCATTGGGGGCCATTTTGTTGATATATTCCTGGAGATTCCTTGATATATTCCTGGAGGTATGTATATATCTATATCTATATCTATATCTATATCTATATGCATAATAGATATCCCTCATATCTATTATGCATTTTTCTTGCTTTGTGATTGAACTTACTAGAAGATCAACACAAAGATGCAAAGCAATTTTCAGAGTAGAGGTTCTGGAAGCTAAACATTTTTCTGAGGCACTGTCCAGACAAGACTTAAAGCAAAGACACCAAACTATGCTGCTTTTGGATAAGAGCTTTCAGTCAAACATGGTGGAAAAGAGGCTTGAATTGTTGGTTACGTTATAATTCTTGTCAAATATTTGCTTACTTTAAATGGTGAAGGAAGACTAGGGAAGCTGCAGTGGTTCAGCTGGTTGCATCAGCAACATCATATGCATGTACCCTATAGGCATTTGGAATATTAAAAATGCATGTATCTACCATTAAATGCCTGCATCAAAGCCAACAGTCTGGTCTTCATCTTGAACCACTGCTATATTAACGTAAGTAAGACACAGAAGATGAGCTCTATTTTGTTTATTAGAGTCACTGGACGGTGCAACCATTGACCTTTTAAGACAAAACATTCATATTTCAGCTGCTTTACTATTGATCAAAACACTATAAGTAATTATGTTATTATTATTAATAAATAAATAAGAAACATATGAGTGCACATATAGACGTGATTGACAGTAGAGCAGTTAAGTAAGGATTATCTAAGGAAGCTGACACCTGTTACAGAAAAGAAGCATTTAGTAAATTGTAGATATCATGAGGTGGTATTATAATGTGCTGGTCTATTGATAAGATGTTGAAAATCATCACAGAAATAATCTAGAACCTGCACTTTTCACACAATTTGAGTCAATAAAACTTCCATTAAAGACCCAAAACCTTAACCATGTGCACAACTGGGGATTATGTTTAGTTATTATACCTCTAGTGGAAGGGATCCATCCATCCATCCATCCATCCATCCATCCATCCATCCATCCATCCATCCATCCATCCATCCATCCATCCATCCATCCATCCATCCATCCATCCATCCATCCATCCATCCATCCATCCATCCATCCATCCATCCATCCATCCATCCATCCATCCATCCATCCATCCATCCTCTTCTAATGTTCTATCTTCTCAAAAATTGAGAAACTCGACTTATAATTAAAGATCTGTGTGTGCGATGCTATAATGGGAACTGATGAACATAGTTGGTTTTTTTGGCAGTTTTAATTTACTTTTCAAAAGTGTAATCAAACACGTATATTACTTTAGCTACAGTTTCTAGTAAGACTGTTAATATTGATATCTTTAACATGAACTACTAAAAATACACTTTTGATTCAGATAAAAGGTCAGATTTAATGGTTCAACTGTTTGCATGAATAAATGGGTTGTCACGGTTAAGATGTTTCACAATGAGTGAAATCATTTTCATACCAATTTGACATAATGAACAGTATAATGAAAAGACAGAGTCTAGTTTAAGTTTAGAGTCAGTCCATGTCATTTGCTGCCAGCTAGTCATGACAGAGACAAACCTAATTATTTTTTTCCGAGTCATAAGTTGATTTGCTCTTTGACTTCATCACTACAGTCAGAAGAAGCCATGCCAGAGACATGTATGATTACCCTGCGGAAATGTACGGGGGGAAAAAAAAACAGTATTGCCTGCAGCATGTTTAGATGCATCTCAGGCAAGGACCATCTATTTACATTTTATTCTTCAGTACAAACATTAGCATGATGGCATCAGGCAGACTTTCTGCTGTTAAACTGATGTATATTAAACACAGTTTTTACTACATCATTTACATACATATCATAGTTTTAACACCAGTCATGCAAACTCTACTATCATAATGTTGCAGAAGGACAATTACAGCCTTGTAAAAGCAGGCGGGACCTCCTGGGATCAGCTGTCGGTACCAGACTTTAATCTGGAAAACATCTGATCGAAAACCGGCTGGGTCACTCGCCTCCATACCAATCATGCTAACATGATGATGTGACCTACCACCTCTAAACAGGCAGAAACCTGCACTAACCACTAAAAAACACTAGATTTATAGACACATCATACTTACAGAGGTTGATGATTAATTGTTAAAAATGACCAAATTGTAGAAAAAAACCTTCAAGAGAACAGGTTTGGAAGTTTGTGAATGACCACAAACTTCATATTGACACTTATAAGATGCTTTGTGCTTTAAAATATATTAAATAATTATTTCCATCTACATATTTGGTACTTATTGGCATAAACTGAGGATGGTATTTCAATACTTTTCTATTTTATTAAACTTTTCTCCTTTGTCCTAAGTAAAAACAAATAAAAATGCTCCATCAGAATGAATATGTATAACATACATAGTGCACATATTGTTGGAACTAATCACTTTTCTGGACATATATGGTCTTGAATACACAGTATATGTATTATATGAACATACATTGATTTATGGAAACATGTAAAGTACATGTGTATAGAAAAAAATGGATGTACATTAATAGTTACACTTTTTATCCACTATTTTAAGTTTTTGATTTCTCTTTAAAACTACCCCAGACAAAATGCTCCTATTAACCCAAAGACCTACTCTGCAATTAGTTTATTTTCTTGCTAATTAGGATAAAAATTTTGTGAAGTCAAGCAATAACCAGAGAAACTAAGGAGGTTGCTGTTTTTGTCAAGTGAGACATTATTTTGAAGATAACTTCAATGCCTCAGTTCCCAGTTGGAAAGAACAGTTTTTACTCTAAATATAGTATACACACACACAATACTGATAATTACTGTTGGTGAAGTCATTTTGTATAAGTCTAAAGTGCGCTTTGGTAGTAGTTCTATACCAAACATCACTGGTTAGACCCTCATGGATGTGTAGATGTCTTGTTTTTCTGTGTGGATCTCTGGATGGTAGGAATTTGAATCCCCACCACTGAGGCTGATTCGATGTGCATCTCAATACGCTGCCAGTGATCTGATACATGAATGATACAGTGAAGCCCCTTGCCAGTACGATGCGATATGATTCACCCCTGTTCACAATGAGATGCGATTCAAAATGATTCAACACAAACAAAAGATTTACAAACCCACATCGGGTTTCCAAACATCATTGTGTCCCCTCTCTTTCATGTATGTCTTCAGAGGTACGCTGAACCCATTCACGCTTCCCTCCATGTTTGATGTGCCATCCAGCTCCTATTTGCTTTAATAACAAAATGGCAAAAGATAGCGATGGTGGGTTCATGGTGCCTTGAAAATATGGAGGCGATAAACTCTACTATGTAATAATCGATGTGACTATGGGTTTTACCAATGCAGACATGCTAAGAAAGAGACATTGCGTATTTAGCTAGTAGTTGTATCCGATGCATACTGCAGTCGGATCACAAATGTCTGTCTCAGACCACAGATTCAAAATGGTGAAACTCTCCATCTCTACTGGAAGGGGGTGTCACTGAACACCCCCCTCTGAGCACTTCAAACAAAAGTAATAATAATGGATTGGATTTATATAACAATTTTTGGTCACTCAAAGCACAAGCACATTAATGACCCCTTATTCATTCACTCTCACATTATCACTCTGGTGGTGGTAAACTACATATGTAGTCCTGGGGCAGACTGACAGAAACATGGCTGCCAATTTGCCACCTCTGACCACCACCACCCATTCATACACCAGTGTGAGTGGCACTGGAGGCAAGGAGGGTAAAGTGTCTTGCCAAAGGACACAATGGACTGACTAGGACAGCGCAGGATTTGAATCATTAGCTCTTTGGGGTTCTTGGACAACCCGCTTTACTAACTGAGCCACGGCTACCCCGCTATATTAACAGCAATCAGAAACTAGGATTATGCTAGAGGTAGAATCCTGAACCCCCAAACAGCTCTGACCTTTGTCCTCACTTGACCTTGATTTGAAGTTAATCAGTCAAATAGTTCTAGAGATATAAACAAAAGAGTTAGTGATTTTAAACTTTTGAACAGCCTCTTGTGGACAATCTAGGAATAAGTAATTTAAAATGTAATCAGTTCTTCTTCTCCATGATGATCATTGATGTGGAAAACATGGAATTTGTAAACTGATTATTTTTCAAGTTATCGCATTCACTCAAAGGAGGAGGTGGTGGTCGGACCGAGGATATAAAAATGAGCTTAAATTAACATAAAGTCTTGTCCCTCCATGATCCTTTCCTCCTAATATCCATTTAACACTGAGATTTTCACACCATTATTCTCCGCTGGGGCTAAATAAATGCCACATTGCCTCTTGTAATGATGTTGAATGACTCAGTAAATCTCGATATTGGCGGAAATAAACTCTAGGAGCTTCTTGAATATAAATCCATTTCACCATAAAAAACACCAGGCCAGTGTTTTAGCAGAAACTGTCCAAAGTCTGAATTGTTTGAAACACATATCATGAAATAGTGTTTTTCCTATAAAATCAGCCGATCCTTTATGTCGACTCATCACCTTATTTGGCTCAACTCATGTCGTTCGTTCAAAACATTGTCAGTTTTGAGCTCGGCACCAGAGCGTAAAGTAGCGCTGTGATCTGAGTCTACCTGGAGAGGCGGAGGGAGTTTTCTCTTGCAAGGAGTCGTGACTCTCTGTCAGCATGAATAATGTTAATGTGGGGTGAACACACTGGTGCTCAGGGAGTCATTTGACATTGGCGCAGTGGGTGGTGTGTTCATGAGGAGTTTGACATGAAGGGGAACAAACGTGAAGAGACTCTCATCTCAAAGCATCTTAATGATGCGGCGGCGAGGTGGCCCGGCCCTGCCTTCTGCCTCTCGCTGCCATCAGGACGGCGGTGACTCTGCCCCACTCCGCCACATTTATCATAATGAGCTATCGCATACATTACGCCTACTGAGCAAAGATGAGAACGATTTAACAAAACGACTCTTAAAGATGATGATCCTTCTACTTTTTGTTACTCGTTTTCGCCATTTAGCCTTAAACTGACAGTAATAGGCCTGTATTAAGTTAGAGCTTCTTCAATTAATGCCTTTTTTTGGGAGTGGGGGGGGGGGGTGTTACATCACATAGGTACCTGTTTAGAAATGGGAAGAAATGGGTGAAATTTTAAGCAATGATATGCTGTTTTTCTAATGAATGGTAATTGATTCAATAGGTGGGCTGTGAAAATCACACTCATGACAAAGACGACAATTTGGACAGACGTTTCCTTTCACTTGGACATGACAGACTGAGAATAAAGGGACAATAACAAAAGAGATGCAGAAATCTATCTCCATATCCAGGTTTCTGTGTTTAATAGAGAGAAGAAAGGAGATGCTGAGCCTTTCCTGAAGCTATTTCTCTCTCACTCCCATTTGTCCTTTTGTTGAACACACTGCAACAACAATGGCCGAAGCTGAAAAGCACAGCCGATGAGCTTTTACTTCTCTTCAGGGAAAAGATCATTTTGTCTCAGAGGTGACCACTTTGGGAGAACATTTTGTTCTGACTTTTGCAGAGTTTCTTTGTTCGGATTTTTCAATCTATGGGGGGACATATGAGTGGGTGTGTGTCCACCACTGTGCCAGTTTTTCTATAATGAGCAGCCGTGGAACAACAACATGATTTACTCTGGTCTTTTCACTTTTTTTTTTTTTTTTGGGGGAGCCAGTTTGTCTTGTTTTTATCCCCAAAAATGTTGTTGTGTTTGTCTGTCATGTTCAAAAATAATCCATCAGTGCCATCCATAAACTGAGGTCAATGGAGGTTTTGGCTCGTTACGGATACTTAGATGTTGTTTTATTTTATTTTCTAAAATTATCAACCTTTTACTTACATGTGTAAAACTATTGTAGCGTTTATAGTCATATGCGATGGGTGGGGGTGGGGGTGGGGTGGGGGCAGATGGTTGGAGTTTGCTGCATGACTCCTGCTGATTTTTAGGTTCAGACAATAAAAGTATTTGGAAAATATTGTGGTTTAGTTTTAGTGTGCAGTTTTGGGACTTTTAAATCTACATCTTTGCAGACCTTTTCAGTATTAAACCAAACCCAAAATGCCACTAATGTCTAACACTAACCTTGGTACCCAGATAAGGTAGGGGGGGGTTGAGTTCTGCTGTGTAAGAGAGGCGTAGAAGTTAGGAATCGAATGTTGAAAGCATAGTAAGTTATATTTAGTGACATTACATATGCTCCCACAGACTCTGACAGATTGACAACATTACTACATTTTATGAAAGGGCCTGTAGTGTCTTCTTCAGATGAGGGTGATGAGTGGATAATGAAGAAGGCTTCGCTGATACCATCTTAATTTTATAACATGATTTATTAAGTCAAAAAGTCAAAGTAACTTTATTTGTCTCCACAGGGAGAAATTAGTTTTGTACAGAGGGATCCGATCGGTATCGTACAGGCACCATGGTCTGGGAGGTGGACTTCTGCCAAACTGAAGGTCCTCAATATGAGGTCCTCCAACAACAAAACAACAACCTGTTAGTACATTAGCTTTGCAATTTCTAATGAAATACTGGATTATGTTTTTAAAAAAGAATGCAACGAAATTGTGAATTTCCGGAGCGTGTCACTACTGTACAACTGGCAATCGACTATTTTGGGATTCCTCCTACTGTAAGATGCCTTATGAATACGGAAAGGTACATGGCTTGAGATCAGTTACTCTGGACAAACTATCTGATGACATGAAGACCTTGGGACACTTGGGTTTGCCTTTAGGGACCCTCTATACTTACTACTACGTAAGTGTGATGTTGTTTAGAAGTTTAGAATAGATCTAAAAATGGCGAAAATTTCTCAATGTACATCCAACTGGTGTGATTTATGTATATAGTCTAAAAAATTTGCTAAATGTATTTTTACTCCAGATAATCTCTTTAAATATACAAAAAAAACCAACAACAGATTATCACTGAAAAAAAAAAAACCAAAGAAACAAAATACAGAGAATAATATTATAATCCATGGTCATTAAAAAAAGTTGACTTCATGTTGGAACTGTTAGAAAAGTAGCTGCAGGACCTTATGGGTTATACTTAAATGAACATACCCTCTGTGTAAATAGAAACAGAACCTTTTTAGGTCCTGAAGCAGATTTGTGATTTGGGGGCCCCTTCACCATCTCAATACCACTGACTGTTCCTCTGTTTTTTCATGCTTTTTCCTTCGTCGCAGGAAAGGAATGTCACCTGAAGTTACTCTGAAGGGCTTATATGAGTATAAAAACACACTTACTGTCTGTTATACATGAGCACGACACCAGCTCTGTCAAAGGCAGCGGATTCGATTAAACCAGTTGTAACCAACCAGACGCTTAACAAAGTACAGTAGTGCATTTTTCTACGATTACTGCTGATGATCAAAAATTTTCTCTTGTGGGAGAGGTTTTTTTCTTTTTCACTTTTGCCTTGGGCTGCCTTTGGAAAAACTTTTAAGCAATTACTGTACATATGAATGTATTTGCAGGTATAGCAATGTTATATTCTGGTGACATTCATTCATCCATTCTTTGGGACTGGATATGTATGTCTTCAAAAAGACTTCACTCTTAGTGTTAATGTTATATAGTCACTGTCTGATTTTTTTTTTGTCCTTCATACATAAGCCTCTAAAACTAACAGTTAGTCTTTTTTGTGGTAAGTTTGGTTGATTCGACAGCGTCTGCTCCACACCTTTAAGGAGTGTTCAGTACAAATAATAGCAGTTAACAGCCATGAAAATACTTACACTGCTAATACTTTTTTGTGTGGTTCAAACACACTTTTCAGACCACTTTTATACTGTGTGTAATGATAGAATATTCTGCCAGTTTCCAGAGCCAAAGTCTGACCTTTTCTCATTTATTGTTTGGACTCAGCGGGATGCTTCATACTCGCTGGAGGCTTGGTTTTTTTCACCAGTGACTACATAATGGAACCTCTCTTCTTTCTCCCCCCTCCCTCTCCTCTGCCTCCACTCCAGCTTGACCCCGTCATCTCCCCCCACCCACCCTCTCATCCACCCATCTCTGTTGCAATCCTTCTTCTCCCCCTCCTCTTCCCTCTCTGGCACTGTGGTGAGTTATAGGCCCATGAATCGCTCCGTTTCCAAGTCTCAGCATTTCTCGCTTGGCCCGCTGACCCTTCTTTATTACCGCCAGTCCCCGTCAGTAAATTTGATCAGCCACATCCCAACCGATGTATGATTAATTTCTTACCTCTAGCAAAGATCAATCTAAAAGCTCTCAATAATTCAATAAAGAGGCTTTCTTTGGAAAAAAAGAGGAGGTATATCAGTGTTAGTAAAAAAAAGCAAAAAAATATTCAGTAATATCTGTTTCCAACTGTAGATGTTTCTCTCTCTCTCTTTCTTTTTCAAGTATGCACTCTTTTTCTTTCATAATTTCTGCCAAGCGTAAAGTTGAAACAGAACCAGCAGTCACACTTGATGCTGCAATGCAGTCTGGGAGGTAGGGACATAGAGAGGAAAAAGCAGGAGGAAAAAAAGATGCAAAAAAAAATGAGACTGAAGTAAAACTGAAGTTGCTGTAAACATAGGTGACAAGGTAGACAGGTACTCATGGCTGCATATGTGTGTGTGTGTGTGTGTGTGTGTGTGTGTCCCAGAGGTGGAGCCCCCGCAGTGCAGCCGAGTGACGGACAATTGTGTTTGACACTAAAAGCGATCTGACTCTTTGCCACATCAGCTATATGCTGTTGTCTACATGCCGCACAAGATAAAAGGGAAATACCTTCCAATTGGAGGATGCATTCTATGTGTGATATTCAGCGTTTATCTATGACAACAAACAAGCCTTTGTCCACAAGCAGAAACCAGAGAATTCATACAAATAATGATTATCAGCATGTAATGTCACAGAAATGCCTCAACTAAATAGAAAAAGCTGCCAACAAGCTGTGAGTCCACAGTATGTGTTTCCAGTCAGTGGCGGCAGACAAGTCTCATATTACTAAATATCGATTGGAAGGTCGTAAATGACAGGATGAACATTTTTGTTGAAGCTCAGGACCTGCTGCATCACTGCAATCACCGGATACCTCGGAGAAACACATCCCGAAGCTGCTTGCATCAACAGATTCTGAATGAAACTACTCGGGGCATATTGTCAAGTGGAAAATTGTTCAAACTTGAAAGAAGTATTTTTAGGTTCCCAGGGCTCTGGTGTACGACAATATCATGTAATGATGAAAAAAGGAGGAAAAAAAAAACCCTGTATGGTTTCTTATTTAGTTGAATCACACTCTCTATAAGATTTTTCATCATTTGGAGGACACTTTACAATCTTCTACACAGCGATGAAGCACAGTTTACTTATTACTCCACCACTGAAAGAGGACAGGGATATTGTTTTTGCTTCAGTTTTAAGTCTGTCTGTCTGTTCGTTTGTTTGTCTGTTTTTCAGCAAGTTTACACGAAAAATACTGGACCAATTTGTGATGTGGTCCAGAATAGATTGCATTCAGTTATGGTGATTATAGGTTAAAGGTCAAGGTTACACTCCCCAAAAATGTCTGGAAAAGGCAAATCAGGTAAAATGTTTGTTGCACCTGGTTTCTTACAGTATATTAGTGGCTTATATTTTATTTATTATTTCTTATATATTAAACTACAAACTGCTTCGTGTTCACATATAGTGTTTACAACTAAAAATGCTAATGTTACATAGTTTTTTTTCTATTTATTTGGTGTATATTGTTTTGACGCTTGGGATTATAGGCCTATATATATATGTTTTGTTTGCACCTATAATTGTCAAGTGTTTTATGCATTAATATTTTATGCTTTGCTACAGTGTCCTTTGCACCAGTGTTACATCTAATTATTCTATATGAACTGTTTACATTTTGGATTTTACTTCTAAATCATGGCATGTGGTTTTATATCTCTAGATATTAAATTCATTATATCACAACTATAAAAATGACCTGTATCAGTAAATGAGATTTTGGTCATACTGCATTGCACAGATTATGGTTTATAGTTTATGCTCACATTATCCTCTGCTCAATTATAGTCATGTCTGAATAAGGTGACATTGAATTTCCATTACAGGTTAACTCCATTATCCTCAACAGGAAAAAACCAAGGCCATGGCTTTGGTTTAACCCATAGTAACTGAGATTAAAAAAAAAACTGTCTATGAGAACTACCTGTGTATTTGCTTACATAAAAATAAACACATACACTTTCTCAGAATAGAGCTGTGGTTTTAATTGCACCAATGGTTTGAATTGACTTAAGATAGGGAAGAATGCAGATTTGTGCAAGCTGTGCCTCCACGCAGCATTAACTGAGCTCTAAACACAATGCAGGCAGTGTACAGATAAAAAGAAAGCATGTTATTGAGTGTAAATGACCCTTAGATCAGATACCATTATCTACATAATATGTGAAGATTCGAATCGCATGCCTGTTCAGTAAATTCCCACAATCTGTCTTTAGAATTCTTCTACATGAATATGTGCTGTACATTATGAAAATAACCATCCTCATTAACTTTAGTACCAGTAACTACCACCAAAAGTGTGTGAACCGAAATATTAATATTGGTTAATATTTATTCTCATGGTCTGACAAATGTTTTAAAAGGATTATATTTTGCTAAATCCACTTTTATTAGTCTTTGATTCATTTATTTGTGTATAATAGTTCATAGAGTTTGAATTTGAACGCTATAGGTGTTTCAACGCTATCTTTATATTCATTTAGGCAAAAAAATGAATGACTTCAACAACCCATTGTAATTCTTTGTTCCTTGTTATTTGTCCGAGTATGACATTATTGTTTGTCAGTAGGAGTGGTTGTATTCCGGACTTAAATCATGTCTGAACTTTGAGCTGATTACCTGGATCAGTCAGTTGTTGGTTGCATTAACAAACACATGTGGCTGAATGGACAGAGCAACACAGCCAAACACCTGAAGGGAATTGGGTGTGAAGGGGCTCATTTACATTTAAAGGGCCAGTGCTTAAGGCTATGTTCAGATGAGTTCGATACAGGTTTAGTTTTGAAACCGTGTCATAAAGACATTACGTAAAAATGGAACAGTTTCAGTAAAAACCTGCGTCAGCATGGGGGCGAAACGATTGCTGAAAACAAAATTCACATGACACACCACTATGTGCACTGTAAGCCAGTCCCACTAGATACAAGAGAACAATAGAAGAAGTAGTGTGCATGCGCCCACATCCTTTTTCTACTGACACGACACACACGCCGGACACAAACAATAACAATAACACTGCTAACACCGTAACCCATTCACCACTCATCACTATTATTACTGTGTTGTGACGAGAATGAATGCTGCGGGTGCAAGGCTACTGTTTTTTCAGGTCATGTGTCGGTATGAACACACGGATACTCGTCAAGATGGATACAGAAACTGGCACCATATCCACATCTTCCAACTCTGGGACCCGACTTCCAAAGAGATCGTTTTGGGGTATCCGTAAGACCGGTCCCATTTTGACGAAAGGCCAATTCATTAAGAAAGTACGACGGTTTCACACGAACTCGTTTCCGTCCAGACAGAATCTAAAATGACTTAATGAATAGGGTGAAGATGGACCTGTGGAGTTGAATTAATTAAAAAATCTGATAAAAAAATAGATAAAAAATAGATAATTCTAAAACAAAGTAAAAAAAAAAAAAAGCAAAAAAAGCACAAACCTCCATCAAAGCAGAACAGCCCACCCCCCAAATGACCTAAATGAATAAGTTAGTTTTCAGTTCTGTGACTGACAGTCCCTCTGATGTACCACATTTAGCAGGAGTGCAATTGTCCTATGTGCCAGTGTAAATATTTCCTGAAAATGTCATCCAAATCTGTTCATAATGTTTTAAGCTGTCTTGGTAACAGACAAACATAATGGAAAATTAAAAAACAAACAAAAACATAATAAAGTCAACATTAAACTAAGCTGAGCCTAATACATGTATGAAGTCTTCCTTGACAAAGCTAATTAGCTTTAGCAACAAATACAATAATAATAAATAAATAATATATATACAAGTAAATAAATAAAAGTAAAATAAAATAGTTCATGCCTCAATGATGAAATGCAACGAAGTCTTTTATAGTGAGACAATGCTGAGAGGCAAAAAAAACAAACAAATATCACTCTTTTAAATTGGAGATAGACCAAAAACAAAAGCTGTAAAAGTACTGAAGAGTAGTTTTTATCTCCAGAGCAAATAATAATAAAAACAAATAAATAAATACATAAAAATAAATGTCACGTGAACAATGTTTGTTTTTGTTCTTGAGTGTCAGTGAAGGGGCTTCCTGGAGGTCGTGTGTCTCCTGAATGCGTAAATATTCCCCATCACTGTGTATTTTAATCAGGCTGCTAAAGATTGATGCCTGCAGCCCGTCATGTTAACAGTGGGCATCCATCAAAAAGGCCACAGCATTTTGCTCCTGTCAGCACCGGGTCTCACACATAAGCATTATAGCTGCAAGAGACACGTAGGCACTGACGGGGAATGAACATGCCAAGGCGAGGATGCACACACACCTTTGATAGACATTCCCATAGATCAGAAGAACCCCAGGCTGCACTAGGAGGATATCCCTTGAGGGAGCTCTTAAAGGATATGGAGATTGATCAGAGTCTCACTGTGTCAAAGAACTGGGAGGAAATATCTCGTAAATACAACAACGGCACCTACATTGGATGAAGAAGCAAAAATTTGCAGTTTAATTTTACTCTGCTCGTGCAAAAAGGATACACGCGACACGTTTATTTATGTGACTTATTTATTTTTAGATTGTTGTTGTTGTTTTTTTTTATAGCAGTGCAATCACAAAACGCACACAAAAACATGCATTATTCAATTTATGCAGCAGCAGGGATTTGTTTTCACTTCCTATTTGGTTCTACTGAGGATATAAATCAAAAATTAGATTTATTATTATAGCAACTATTCCCAAGAGAGTGTTCATTACTGTGAAATATGAGCGGGAACCTACTTCTAACTACCTCACCTGTTAGCTTTCCATCTAATCCATTAAGTCCAGGTTCAAAAAGCCGGGTTGGTTAAAAGAGCCATTGTAGAGACAGATGGATGTTGGCTCAATATACCAAGGGTGTAAAATAATAATCAGTGATGTCAGATGGTAATGTTCCTAAATATCCACAAGGTGATTAATGTTAATAATGCATGAGAGAGAAAGAGGATGTGGTAACAGAGTGAGGGTCTGCGACACTGCGTTTCCTCAACCACAAGTGTCACATCATCTTCACAGAGTCCAGAGAATACTCCCAAGAGTCACTGTAAACCCAAATATTCAGAATAATTACATATATTCAGTTGTGAATACTCAAAGTTTACTAACTAACTCAAATGTATTAAGTTGCTGTAACATGTTCTTCTTTTTAAGTACTTTCGACTAATATATATATAGATTTTTTTTATTAAAGGAGTCATTCCATCATTATTTCATTAATATTACTGTGTTCTCCATTGTTATTTAATGCATTGTGTGTTCTATTAAAAAAAAAAAAAAAAAAAAAAACCCGTCCGGATTGCTTTGTTTTAAGCTGTTTTTGGAGGGTAGAAAAATGACTAGAAGTCGAACAACAGAGTTTACCAGTACTTCCTCATACATGTCCATGACGCAGTGATGAGGCGTCTCTGATTGGCTCAGAATGCTCTGGCTCTGTGTTTGTTTACCATCCCAGAGTAGTATCCAGCTCATGCCGTCACTTGTTTTGAAAATATACAGGGAAAAAAACACGCTTTATTTCCACATAGAGCACATGAACCAGTTTGCTTCGACATTTTTTTCAAGTTTGTGCAGCAGCTACTGTGGCGCCGTCTTCGGTTGTAGATGCTAATGCTAATGCTACTTCAGATTCACTGCAATGAGGGACGGGCTTAACCCCACGTGGGTGACGTAAAGTATGATTTGAGTAAAAAGTGCTCATTTTAAAACCCTGTATTCCCACACAACTTGTGTGTCTTGTATGTGTGTCTCCAGGAGTAAAAGTGTAAACTTGTGGAAGCGCCTAAATGATTAAATCAAAACGGCTAAAAATCTGGTTAAATTAAAAAAAACTCTGTAAACGTTTTCTTCTCTATAAATATGCAGAGGAAGAAATAAATTACACTTTGGGAAACCATAAAATTTTGCTTCCTGACAAAAATAAATAAGACAATAAAATAAACTATATATATATATATATATATATATATATATATATATATATATATATATATATATATATATATATATATATATAAATAAATGTGGTTTCATTTGTCACTCCATAAAAGGAAATGTGCAAATGCTGCAAAAATAGGTAACCTGCAATAATGCAAGAGGTTCATTTTTAAAGCAAACATATGGTCAAGATGGACATTGAAATGAGTGATGAAAATGAAATTAATAAAATTGTTATAATTGTAACGTCAAATTATTAATAAATTCTTCTCCTTTTGTTTTTTCTTTCTTATGTTCTGTATTTTATTTATTTTTAAGATGAACTGCTCAAATAAAAATAACTGAACTGAACAAACTGGGCCTTACTTTGCTATACAGTGCACATGCTAATGCTAACTTTCTGCTTCATCTGGAAATGTTGCCAGTTCATCCCACGACCACATTTTTTATATACATATACATACACATTCTGGACACTGAATCCAGATCTAATCTCTCTTTTTTTTTTTAGCATACTCTTTTGTTTCCATTGGATTTTAAACAGACTAGACAACAAACAACACCCACATCTGACAGTGGTTTGACATGTGATTAGAATTGGATTCATGTGTTTCAGTCCAGATGCGCTGGTCAGTCACAACCCACCACATGATGACGTTAAATCCAAAGTGACAGAAGTGCTGAGCAGAATCCACACCGCTACAAGCAGAGCACTAAGGATCAACAATCTGACATCAAATACGCCTACTGATGGAACTGAGCACTGTAAAAAATGACTGTGGAATTAACAGCAGAAAGTTGTAAAATTACAACATAAAAACGTACGTCAATATACAATGGAAAGTTTTGTTTAATTGGGATAAATTTAGTGTTAATGATTGAATCAAATAGAACTATAGTTTTTAATGCAATAGTATGTTAACAAAACCAGATTTGTATGTATAAATAACGTGTTTTTATTGTAAAATAAAACTGTAAAAAAGAAACACAATGTGGAAAATGTCATTAAAATGTAAAAAAAAAAAAACCCTGAAAAAACAAAGGAAAAAGTGACCATTTCAATAAAATATATCAATAACCACATAAACCAAGTGTGTCCATCCACTGTCAATCCAATTTTACTGATGAATCAATGTGAAATGTAGACGATGACAGTGTTTCCATGGTAACTATAGAGCCTCTGAACATCTAAATGGGTCATACCTGATGACTATGAAAATATGAAAAACTGCATTTTACTCCAGTTATTTACATGCACTGACAGAAATAACAGATTAAGAGATATTTAACTGTTTATATCAGATAATTATTTGGTTACCAGTGGGTTAAAGCAAACATTAATGCTCGGATCATTCTGTTTATTATTGGATTAAATATTTCTAGTTTGTATCTCGGCCTTTTTTCTTCATCCTTAAGACAAACTGAATAAAACCCTGCACTTCTCTGCTGCTATACATCCTCATAATACCACTAATGCTTTCCTTATCTTTAGTACCTGTAGAAGAAAATACGTATTTACAGTATAGATAGCTCACAGTGAATGGTTTAATGGCATTCATGACGCAGTGTGTGGTATGTGCAAATCTTGTACGGAAACAAAAAAAAAAGCCTCGCAGAAAAGCTTAGCTTGCTCACATCCTGTTATGACTAATACTTTGAAAGCCACATAAAGTTACAGGCGGCTACATAAAACTCACAATCCTGGTTTATAACTGGGAGAACAAATTAGAATCTAAGGGGTGTCAAACATGCGGCCCGGGGGCCAAATCCGGCCCTCCAAAGGGTCCAGTCTGGCCCCTGGGATGAGTTTGTCAAATGCAAAAATGATACTGAAAATATAAATCATTTTAGTTCAGGTTCCACATACAGACCAATTTAATTTCAAGTGGGTCACATCAGTAAAATACACTCATAATTACATATAAAAACTCACAACTCCAAATATTTCTCTTTGTAAATGTAAAAATTTTATTATATTTACACGAAATGATCATTCCACAAAAATATATAAGTAACCTGAACAAATATGAACATTTTTGAAATGTCTGAAGGGCAAGTTTACCAATATTCTGCCTGTTATTAAATGTTTTATGTATGTTTTGTTGATCTACTGTGAACTATAAGTTGTAATTTACATGTATCATTGAGACATAATATTATTAAAATTGCACACATTTCAGTTTGTTCATATTATTCACATTGTTTTAAAAGGATGTAAATATTTTCATCACATAACTTTACTTTTTTTGCTCTAAAACATAGAGGAACATTTGGAGTTGTCATTATTTCTATAATATTATGTTATTATTTCACAGGTCTGGCCCTCTGTAGATCAAATTTGGCTTAATGTGGTCCCTGAACTGAAATGAGTTTGACACCCCTGAATTAGATGGAAGATAAGACCAATGTGTATATGCGGAATATATATATATATATATATATATATATATATATATATATATATATATATATATATATATATATATATATATATATATATATATGGAACTGTATCGACTGAAGTGAAAAGGGACATTAAATAAAGTCACTTACAGTACCACTAGAGTGACACAATGATAGGGTTATGTTTATAATGTTTTCAGTTATGTTTTTTTTAATCAGAATTCTTTATTTGTTATGTATGGATGAGCATCCACAATGAAATGGAAGCGACACTCCCTTAAGACCGTGCAAAGATGTAAAAAGCCAAATATAAATATCCAAATATCAGAGGTGGAAGTAACTACGTAGAAGTACTTCCATGACTGTACTTAAGTACAGATATTAGGTATTGGTACTTTACTTGAGTATTTATTTTTCTGGCAACTGTTTATTTTTACTCCCTACATTTTTAGATAAATATCTATACTTTTATATTCTTTACATTCTCACAATAGACTCATTAAATTTTCACACTAGACAAATGTGACAGTATGAAAAATAAGTCGTAAATCAGAAATTGGGACTTATTATATCATCATTTTGACTTTTTATCTCACAATTTAGTTTTTTTTTTTTTCATCCTATAATTATGCTTTTTTTAAATCTCCTATTTATGCCTTTTGAATTTAACCTAAATATCCTGTCCATACCCATACCATGATCCAATAAAACACATCATCTACACAAGAGTAACTCACTTTTAAAGACTTTATTTTTGGATATTTTTGATTTTCTTCCCCTGTTTTTTCCTGCTTAAATAAGTATTATTTCATCAACAGCAAAAAAAAAGGCAGTTCTACTTTTTACTTCTTTACAATTTACTTATTACAATTGAGAAGTTGTACTTTTTTTTACTTTTACTTAAGTAAAGGAGTTGAATCAGCACTTTTACTTTTTATTTTTCCACATAAGTAGCTGTACTTCTACTTAAATACAGAATGTGAGTACTTTGAACAGCTCTGCCAAATATACAACTATACAAATATAACAATATACAAAAATATACAAGATAAGAACGACTAGAATTAGTTAAGTATAAAGTAAATAAACTATAAATAAGTATATAGAGAAAAATATAAATAAGAATATAGCCTGGAGGTAATATAAATATGTGCATGTTTCACAAATGACTTTCAAACAGTTATCATTAATAAGCCCTGACTGAGAATGTTTTGAATGGCAGGTTTCATCCTCCTCCAGAACACCTTTTTTTTTTTTCTTTATCATTTATCATGAGGATAACTTCAACTGTTGGAGCACATGAAAAATGCACCAGAGCATTTTATCTGAAGCTACTTTACTGCAGCTGCAACTGGAACAGGAGTGAGGATTTACTGAAGGCTGTTTTCCCAAACCTCTAAAAGTCATTATTTAGCACAATGTTTGTGCTTATTTGGGTAGGTTGTGTTCCAGCATGCAACTTTTTTTTTTTTTTTTTTTCCTCCAGATTGAGTCATGATTAAAGGTCTGGTGACTCATACAGGGTGTACCTCGCCTTTCACCCATTGTAGCTGGATTAGGCCCCCAATGACCCCTGTGACCCTGTTATTACATTTTGTAATAAATGTCCAAAATGTAATAACTTTTTCAGTTCATTTTGTAATAAATTTTGCCACATTATGTAATAAGTTATTACATTTTGAGAAGATTATTACAAAATGTATTTTTTTTTATTCTCTAGAAAATGTAATAACATGGTGCATTATGTAATAAGCATAGTTTGTTTGTTTGTTAATTGTATTTTACTTTAATTTGGGCATGCATTTTAATTAGAATTTGCCAGAAAACTCCCTCGGGGCTTAAAAGGTTAAGTAGAAGTACAGCTACTTGTGTGAAAAAATATTCTGGTAAAAGTAGAAGTACTGTTTCATTATATTTGTCCATTTTATTGATAGTTAATTACATATTCTTTCCCAGAATCCTGTGTTTATATGATAAATGATGCTTTACTTAAATTAAATTAAATGAACTGTTGTTATTTTGCTATTGTTGTTTTTGTTGGGCCACTCCATGCATCAATATGTGAAGATTAACTTATGAATATCAACATCAATCACTGACCAAAAGCATCTACTGATCTAAACGGTTTAATGTCCATGAATCCACTAATCCTGTCAATAAATCCAAATAATTAGTGGAAAATTCAAATTGTCATCTTTTTATTGGGACGTTAAGAGTCTTCATGGTTACCGTGGAAACACCGTCATCATCTGCAACATTGATTCACCAGTAAAACCATGGAGTTGGATCAATGACAGTGGATGAAAATACTTAATATATGTTCAGTTAATGATATATTTTCCCTTTCTCAGCAGTTTTCTCCATTTTTGATACAATAACCCTCAGCTTTAATCTGAAATTTTCTGAATATCTCCATGATCGGCAAATTAAAAAGCAGAAAATATTAGATTTTCACTGATAAAATGCAAATTATAGGTGATAATATTATAATAAATGCTGTTAAGAAGGGTTACATGGAGAGAAAATGTAATTTGGGAAGTGACTCAGAAGTAGCGCTGCATGGAGCTTCATGGGTTAAAGAATTTACTGTGTGTTATTATGTCAAACAGTAGCATAAAACAAAGAGTTTTACATCAGTAGAGGTGAAATTAAAATACACGTCACATCTCCAATGAGCTGCCGCAGTGACACAATGTGAAGAACATGAACACAGGTCGACTACATACAAAGTGTGTGAAGATACTGCGGCTCTGAAATTAAATAAGAGCTTTGACAACAGACAGGGAGCACAGCAAGGTGGATAAACTGGCAGTGAAAGGCAGACAAAGCAAAATACTTGATTAAGTGAGTACGAGGGTGGGAGAGATGTCGGGAGTGAGGAGTCCACTAATGTAATCAACCCCCCCCCCTCTTTACTTTCTATATTCTGTCCACTAAAGCACAAACGATTCACCATCTAGTCAAGGAGGAATACACACATACGGACACACAGGACTGTAAGCCTGAACGCACACGTAATATTAAACACTTTGTTCAAAAGATGCATTGATTAGATCGACCTGATCAGAGGGAAATGTTGAAGCAAAGCAGGTTTATTTATATACAGTAAGAGTACAGTAACTATTCAAAGTGTTTGACATAAACCAGTCAAAGTATTACAGGAAGTATAGGCATGAAAAATAATAATAATAATTTTAAAAAAAAAGCAAATGAAAAACAAAACCTAAATTGATAAAACAGATAAATTTAATATAAATAAATAAGCTTAACAGAGAATGTCAATCTGAACTGGTGAATAAAAAACTATTCAAATGTAGCTGAGGACAGGTTAATACTATACAGACTGTTATAGCCTACACTGCAAAAAAAGACTAGAATTAACAGCAAATAGTTGTAAAACTGCAACATGAACATGGAAATAATAATAATAAAAAAATACTACTACTAATACTACTAATAAAAAATATAATAATAATAATAATAATAATAATAATAATAATAATAATAATACATTTTATTGTCATTGCACAATGAAATTAACACACAATGTATTCAACAACACAGTAATATTAATGAAATAACCATGGAATAATACCTTTAAATATTTTCAATCAGTAGATGTTTTAGTCACTAGTTCTTTCTGGGTTAAAATCAGATGTTATAATAAATGATCATAGATACATAAATGAAGAGCTAAAAGTAAGTGTTTGCTATGAATTAAAAACAGTTGTTAACTGGACTAGAATTAACAACCAAATAGACACAACAATAATACTACATTTTAAATCCTCCTTCAATCTACTTTTGTTGCTGCATCAACATCATATCAAATCTACTTTAAATCTTTAAAAAAATAAAAAACCTCCAGGTCTAAATCTTTTCCGTAGACTTTTAGAGACAATGACAGTGAACCCTCCGTCTGTTATGTGTGTTTGTGTTCATGTGCATTTAAAGTATGTAGTGACTCGTGTGATGGTGCAGAACTAACATGACCTGTCGTTGTTCTTTGTGACCATTGACATTATCCTGCTCTTTGACTGACATTCTAACATTCACAGATTTATTCAACAGAGGATACGTTTGGTAAAACTGGGTCTGAATCAATAATGGAAAATATTTGGGATGCTTTGAAAAGTGCTATAGAAATATCATATATTATTGTATTTACAGTATTATCTCCAGAGTATTTAAACAGTTCTAGTGACGTTCTTTAAGTATTTTTATGAACTTTTATACATATAGTTATTTTCTGGGACTGTGTAGGTTTTCTTTTTTTATATAGTTCTATGTTTGTCTTTTTTTATATGATTTGACTCTGGGAGCGACCACACAAAAGTTCCTATGTGTCCTGCACAACTATTCTATTGTATTCTATTCTGTTCCCTTCCATTCTATTCTATTCTATTCTATTCTATTCTATTCTATTCTATTCTATTCTATTCTATTCTATTCTATTCTATTCCATTCTATTCTGTTCTATTCTATTCCATTCCATTCTATTCCATTCCATTCCATTCCATTCTATTCTATTCTATTCTATTCTATTCTATTCTATTCTATTCTATTCTATTCTATTCTATTCTATTCCATTCTATTCTGTTCTATTCTATTCCATTCCATTCTATTCCATTCCATTCCATTCCATTCCATGCTATTCTATGCTATTCTATTCTATTCTATTCTATTCTATTCTATTCTATTCTATTCTATTCTATTCTATTCTATTCTTCTCTCTCTGTCTGTCTGTCTGTCTGTCTGTCTGTCTCTCTCTATGTCTCTCTCCCTCTGTCTCTATCTGTCTCTCTCTCTTTCTCTCTCTGTCTGTCTGTCTGTCTCTCTCCCTCAGTCTCTATCTGTCTCTCTCCCTCTGTCTTTATCTCTGTCTGTCTGTCTGTCTCTATCTCTGTCTGTCTGTCTGTCTCTATCTCTCTGTCTGTCTCTCTCCCTCTGTCTTTATCTCTGTCTGTCTCTCTCTCTCTCTCTGTCTCTCTCTCTCTCTCAATATATATATATATATATATATATATAAAATTTATTTATTTTTTTGGTAAATGGAAGTGTTGTGATGACATAAAATCAAAAATAACCCCCCCCCCCCACAGACCCCTGTTAACTCCACATGTTCTACTTCTTGCCTGTGCTTTATTACTACAGTGTTGTTCTTTCATGTTCTGCAGCTCCTACTGTACATCAGAGTGTTGCATTGCTGAACATATTGCAGCGTGTCCACCGGTGTTCCTCATCGTGGTCGACAAACGGCTGGTGTATGTCCTCACACCTGGCACTGCAGATGGCGTCCTGCTGTCTTTGCCGTCTCTGCTCGTACCACTGTTGTCAGGACAGTCTGTCTGCTTATTCCATCCCAACTCCCAATCTTACTCGCTCCAAAATGAATGCCCCCCCCCCACACACACACACACACCACCTCCTCTCCCCACCCCAACCCCCACAGTGGTTTTATAACGATCCAAAAGCTTCAGTCAATATGAGCTCAACCTATCAACCAGAGGGATTCATATTGACATGTGCACTTATGAGACGGTTACAGAAGCCACTTAAGGATGTCTTTTCGACCTCAATCATCCCTTGAAATATTGTCTTTGGTTGTTGTAATGAATTTTGCCTGCTGCTAATATACACACCCTTCACTACACAAGACACTCTTCTGGTTTTTTTTTGGCCGCTGCTTATTAGACTGATACACCCATGGCATAAATTAGATGAGCCCCTTCGCAACCTTCAGCTAACCTCCTTACAGATGATGCCTATTATTTTAGTTAAGTAAGAATCAGAGCGATGCTGCGGATGACAGCTTGCAAACAGAAATCAATTTTTGTTATATATCAGGGGTCTCAAACATACGGCCCGGGGTCCAAATGCGGCCCGCTAATGGTTCGAGTGCGGCCCGTGGGATGAAGAGTATAATAACCTATGAAATGACTCCATATTTTCTTCTCATTTTTTTTTTTTTGCCTATAAAATGATGACAACTTCAAATATTTGTCATTGTTTGACTGCTAAAATAATATTAAATTATGAAAATACTTACATTTACAAACTATTCTGTAACAATAATATGTGAATAATCTAAACAACTTGAAATGTGTAAAGAAAATTTTACATAATTTGAACCATTTTCTGCTTCTGTTACTACGAGTTTATTGTCTTTGTAGAACTGATCCATAATAAAACACAGACTAATGATACATTAAGGCAGGAATGTGTTAATATTGCCCTTATTTTCCTTATGAAATGTAACTTGTTTTGTGTTTGGATAATTTCTAAAATTATTTTCATAATTTAATATTTTGTCCTGGGTTTTTTTTTTTGCAGTAAAACAATGACAAAAATGTGGGGTTGTCATTATTTATAGGTTATTATGTTTTCATTTTACTGGTCCGGCCATTTGGAGATAAAATCAGGCTGAATGTGGCCCCTGAAAGAAAATGAGTTTGAGACCCCTGTTATATATGATGATGACGTCCCCTCTTCTGAAAGTGCTACTGATACTGAAAAACATGTGAAAAAAATAATAATAATAATAAAAATGAAAGAAACCAGAGTTAGCCAAAACTGACACCAAACATAATCTGTGTTGTAAATGTTAAGTCAATTAATGGAAAAGACTAATTAAATACTAAATAGATTCACTTTTTGCTCAAATCTGTACCAGTTGTGTATTTTAAAACAGTTCCTTGTGGCTTTTTAATATAAATTTTAACATCCAGCACAAAGTTATAATAGTTTTTGATTTTTCATTATAGTTTAGTTTCATTTCATTTTGACTTTTTTTTTTCTCTCTAATTCAGTTAGTTTGAGTTTTTAAAGCTGGTTTGCAAGTTTTTTTATGTATTTATTTTCACTAAATACTTAGTTTTAGTTGAATTTCAGTATTAGTTTTTTTTTTCATATCTTTTATCGTACTTTAGTCCAGGTCGAGTAGGGCAGAAAAGTGATGGACAATGAAAAAGATGTAAAAAAAAGGGAATTTTTATACATTTCAAATAATTAGTTAGTTTTATTTATTTTCCCCCCTTAAATTATAGTTTTTATTTACTTAAGTTAATGAAAATAATTTTCCAATTCTAGTTTCCATTATTTCTTTACTTTAGACAACCTTGCTCCACTGTAGTAAAGAATACAGCCTTTTTTCACCCCTTGGAAAAACATGTTGCGCTCTTTATCACTCACAAACCTCTGAGCTTTAACACACTGGGCCATAACCTGCACACTAACTTCACTGAACAGAACCATAACAGTTTACAGCCCACTATTGTGCTCACAACTATATCACCATGTAACCTGAACCTTCATTTAATCAACACAAAGTGAATTTAGAGGAGGTATAAAGTGAAAGAAGACAGAAGTTTGAGCTCCAGCAGGTGATAAAAACAAAGCCATGAAGCCAAAATCCTGGTTAGAAGCATCTGACTGTATGTTCAACAGTTCATTTCTATTTAATAAATGACAGAACCTCTCCTGACTCTCAAACTAAACTAATAAATTCATTGCTGTGTTTTGGTGTGAGGCAAGGAATGATGATAATTATAAATCTGTCTCATGTAGATGTGTAAATATCAAATTATAAGTGAAAAATATGGAGGAAAAAACACTTTTTTAATCACTGTTTTCAGACACTTCCTTCTTTTTTATTTCTATTTATATACAGTACATATGTAATCACCTTTAAAGGGATAGTGCACTATTTTTCACATGAATTTGTATGGGATCATAAACAGCTGCAAACACATACTATTGTTGTTGAACCATGTAAATCCATGGCTTTTGGATATGGTGTTTTTTTGGCTGTTGTGTATTCATTCATGATGTACAACATTTGTCCAGCAGTCACCAACAAAACTTTTTGGCCATAGAAATTTGATTGTAAGGCTAATGTATTCCAAAATTACTCATATCTCTCAAAATATTGGTCATATCAACTTGCCATTTTTGCTAGTCTCTTCCTTGACCAAAAACATTTTAGTATGCCAAACTGCAGCATTCAGCATTTTCTGGATTTTGTGTGGATCCCTGGACACACACACACACACACACACACACACACACACACACACGCACACAGAGGCCACTTGTCTTTTATAATATACATAATAGTATATATATATATATATATATATATATTGTAAATGAGAAACAGTTCTAAATTGACCAACGTTTTTAAATAAAAGTGTATCTATAAAATATTATATTAGGTTCTTAGGTTATATTTTATATTATTTAATAAATAGATAGAATGAGGTGTTTTTCCTTTATCTTTTATTTTACACAGAATCAAGTCAAATTGAAAATGAGTGAATAAGATGAGAACAATTACGGAGTGTTCCATTATAAAAAAATGTGTAAATAGAATAGAAACATAAATAGAAGCAAAAAAAAAAAAAAGCCACTTTGTACCTTCTCTGTTTCCTCACAACTTGAGTAATTATAAATAAATATCACATAATTGACCGTTAAATCCAATATTTGCTTTCATATTCTGCCCACCCTGTGTGTTGTGTGTTCAGGTACATGACAATGTACGCAGCATGAATTTGTTTTAAAACAGGGGCTTATGGGAAATTAACAATGCCTTCTTAAATCCCTAAACTGTTTAAACATCTTAACACTACTGATCTAAAACCACTAATCCTATCAGTACCTTGAAATGCACTTTCTCAGTTTTCCTTCAACATCACATGTGTCTTTTTTGACCTACAGGGTTCTGTAGTGACCATGGAAACACTGATCCATCGATGAAACTCATGTAGTTTGACAAGCGACAGTGATTGTAGACATCGTTTTTAATATTCAGTTAATAATATATGATGTGAAATAGTCATTGTTTCTTCAATCTTCTCTGTTTTGATTAAATTACTTTTGAATTTACTAATTTTATCTACATTTTTAATGAAATAAATATAGTAAAACTGCTGCTTTTCACTGAAAAAGAAATGAAGAGGATATAATATTATGATAAATGATACGTTATTTAGTGAAGGTTAAATGTAAAGTAAAAAAAAATCATTCATAAGTCACCACAAAAGTAGGTCTAGGTCTTTCATTGTACGCTATTAATTTCTAAAAATGTATCTATATTCTGATTATCACCTTTTTAAACAGATCATCTCCATATTTTACTCTAAATACATGTATTATCTCACTCCTGCATGTGAGGTCTGTGCTGTTACAAGTTTCATTCTGCACAAGGACAAAGACAAAGGAGATGATGCTATTTATGTAATGTAGTCCCTTGCCACCATGCAGATCCACAGAGTTTATAGTGGGGGAAAAAACAATCACATTGCGCAACAAAAGTAAAACTAAAATCATACCTTGGAGGGTTGGTAGGTGAAGTACAGATACCAGCTGTATGTCCTTGGTCAGTTTAATACAAACAATATGGTCAAGTTGAAACTGAAAAAACACAAACTTTCCTTATAAACATTAATAAAATATATGAGGATGACTCATATATTAGAAATTACTAACACAAAAAATCTTGTACTTGTTTTTTCTGATGCTCGCTTGTTATGAACTATTGCAAAGTGTATTGATCTAAAACAAAATAACTGCAATAGACTTACAGCAGTGGTTTTTCCATTGGACATGTGCGCAATATTTACTGATATTTACTAAATGTGGAAAAAATTAGAAGTGCGTAATATCATTTTTTCCATTAAATCATACATATGAGGATTATTACTATGAGACAACATGAGAAGTCATTCCATAAACATAAACAATGAACATATGTACATATATACAAATGGGAATACGCTCAAATTTTAGCTTTTTTTTATTAGTCCATAAAAATGCCCTATTTTACAAACAGTATCATGTCAGACTACTTAATTTAATTCACCAGTATTACCAGTATTTGCTCATCTATCTATAATCCAGCAAATCTCTGTCTGTAGTGTGTCCTGTTTGTTTGTAGAACGTCTAACACCTGCACAACTCCACCAAATGATCCAACATGTGGAGGGTGACTTTCCAGTACTGTGGTGGACTGCAGTGCAAAGTTTCACGCCATTACAACATACAACAACAACAACAAATAATAATAATAATAATAATAATAATAATAATAATAATAATAATACATTTTATTTGTATAGCGCTTTTCTGGACACTCAAAGACGCTTTACATTTGTACAAAAAAGCAGTACATTCAAAGACATTCAAAGACATTTTAAAAATAGTACAAAAAAATCATAAAAGCACTACACATAAGATACTAAACTAATTTATTTGCTCTTTTTAACTTTGCCGCTCTGTGCATTGCTAAGCCCCTCCCCCTCATTTGGCTGCAGCTGTGTCGTAGTGCATTACTAATGACTTGAATTATCACTGGACATCTGTCTTTCGCCGAAACACAGTAGGTAATTTGCAGCAGAATTATTACTGAACAAATCATGGACACGGCGCATTCGAGCTTAGACATTCTCTGTAATTACTCCGAATTACCAGTGGTCCATAGGTAATACTTATCCCGTGCCAATAGGGTATTCAACAACAACACAACTGTGCTACACGCTGACACAACTGCAGTCCCTCCAGGAATTTGCATTACCATAAATTATTATTATTGGTCAAAAGTGACTACGATATGGGTTCCGAACTTGTATTATGTTATTAACCAGTTATTACCTCAATGGCCTCTACAGACACAATTTAAGTGTTAATTGAAAAATGATAAGTGATTCAGTGTCTGCGATTTTGTTCCAGTTGTTGCCAGAGTATTCAATATCCCACTTGGTAAATATGTGACTGTTATATATGTGTGTCTAAATTAAGTCTGTACGGGACAGAGGCCAGATGAGGACAAAACCAGGACAGGTGATAGGTGAGAAAAAGAAGAGACCTTTCTCCTCAGCAGCCTCTGTCACTCTGCATGAAGTCACGCTCACAGCTGTGGAGGGCTCTGCGTATTAAGGCCAAGTGTATAAATAAACAGGTGAACTGCAGAGAGCATTTGCCGGATGTAAACAGGAAGCAGCCGTCGCCATAGATACTGAACAATGCCCTCCTCGCACCATTATGTGTGGTTTTCCCTGTAGTTTTAGGCTAAACTTGTACTGCTCTCTAACTGTTATGGATAATTTAATCACTCTGGCTAATTAGTGTGAAGGAGTGTGAAGGAGCACTGGACTAAACCCAACAAAGAAACACTAAAAGAGACTTTAAACACTGTCAACCAAAGTCATCTACTGATGGAAAATGTTTAATGACCAGTGTTTGTTAAATTTTTGAGGCTGGCGTAATTTATTTTAAAGCACGTTGACCCGAAAACACAATTGAAACATTCAGATCATTAAGATTTCTATGCAGCAATATAAATTTAACTATTAAGACACATACACAGTACTGTTTTAACATTTATTGAACTTTAAGAGCTGGCCACACAGGTGCCTGATCAAATTTCTTATGACATTTTTCATCAAATGTCAACTTAAAAAAATAAAAAACATAAAAAAAAATAAGGCTAATGTTGGAAAAACAAATAATATATCAGGCTACCACTACACTAAACCTATCAATACATTAAAATAATGGATGTAAAATTGTTTGTTATCTTTTCATGGTCATCAAATATGACCCATTTTGGACATTCAGAGACTTGTTACCATGGAAACACCGTCATCTTCTACAACATTGATTCTCTAGTAAAACCCATGGAATTGGATCAATGACAAAGGACTGGCACACTACTTTTTACATTTAGGAATTGATATCTTTCCTGAAAAAGTCACTTTTTCTATGTTTCTGATAAAATAACTTTCAACTTCAAACATCTACATGATCTACATATTAAATGTAGGAAAGTACCTGATTTTCAGTGAAACGTGCAAAGTACAGAGGACAATATCATAATAAATTACGATAAATCACCGTAGAAAGAAAAAACAATCTGGGTCTTTATGGGTTAAATAATAAAAACAGTGTCTATACTTTGAATTGTTTGTTGCGTTGAACCTGTTTTAGAATAATGTGCAGTTTTATTTTAACAGGCCTATTCAGAGCCACTTATTTCAGTCAACCCTGTCCTCGGATTAACAAAAATATTTAATAACCTGCCTGTAAGTTTGAGTTAAGTCACTTTAATCTGCTGAGGATAGAGAGCAGACTAATCTTTGACAGTGTTTGCTACCGTGGCTTGAAGAGTCTGTGGATTTCACCTTGTATTTTGTGCAAATGGGGCTGTCACTAAACAGCTGAAATTAAGTCTGTGAATTTATGATGGGTTTTCCAGGGTAAATGTAAAACATAATTAATTTTACAATGTTTATATCCTTTATATGTTGTCTACAGTATATAGTTTTGTGTGGTAGAGTTTCTTTGTAGACTTGTACATTTTATAGTTTATATACTTTAATAACCTGCTGCTATTCTATTCTATTCTATTCTATTCTATTCTATTCTATTCTATTCTATTCTATTCTATTCTATTCTATTCTATTCTATTCTGTTTTTTTCTGTTCTGTTCTGTTTTTTTTTCTATTCTATTCTATTCTGTTTTTTTCTGTTCTGTTCTGTTTTTTTTTCTATTCTATTCTGTTTTTTTCTGTTCTGTTCTGTTTTTTTCTATTCTATTCTATTCTATTCTATTCTATTCTGTTTTTTTCTGTTCTGTTCTGTTCTATTCTATTCTATTCTATTCTGTTCTGTTCTGTTCTGTTCTGTTCTATTCTATTCTATTCTATTCTATTCTATTCTATTCTATTCTATTCTATTCTATTCTATTCTATTCTATTCTGTTCTATTCTATTCTATTCTATTCTATTCTATTCTATTCTATTCTATTCTATTCTATTCTATTCTATTCTGTTCTGTTCTGTTCTGTTCTGTTCTGTTTCTGCTTTTGCTGCATTTTCCCAAATATTCCACTAAAATGTGGGAACATGTCTGTTATAATAAGTTGTGTGGACTGATGTTGACCTCTGTCTCAGACATGAAAATAGACATTATAGTCAATTTAAGAGGAAGATATCAATACAATTCTCTCTATCGATATTTATTTTTTTATTTATTTATTCGACCACACCCACCAAAGCTTGGGCAGGTATTGTTTTAGGTTTGTTTTGTTTGTTTCTTTGTTAACACAAAACTATTTGTTGAATTCATAACGAATTAGGTTTATAAATTGTACAGTATAGTGTCTCAGAATAGAGGAAAAGTAGGTTAAAGTGTTAAGTTATTGATGAATATTTTTTCTCCCATTTTGGTGAAATTTCAAATAATCTGTAAAAAAAAACAAACATACATTTTGTTTCAATTTCCTTCAAACTTGGTATTTATATATATATATATATATATATATATATATATATATATATATATATATATATATATATATATAAAATTATATTGTGACATCAGCACATGCTTAAACATGATGACATCAGCTGGATCGATGCCAAAATAAGATAGCGTACGTGCATGTGTTTGTTGTGCCTGGAACCATTTGTTTAATTAAAGTGATGGGAAACGTGGCCTACTGTACAGTTTTACCTGATAATGATACAATGCAGTTCCAAACCTGTTTGAGCAAACAAATATAAGTCATAACCACACAGTACAGTGGTGGAAAAACCGTTTTTGGACCTGCAACGCATTTGCATTAATAATCATTTTTATAGTCATTCACTGTTCTACATGTTTCAATAACATAATAAAATCCATGGTATGTTCAAACACAGATGGTACTATTGTTCTCTTTTCTTGTTGACAATAGACAAAAAGTAATTTTTACATGTTTGTGTCTGTCTGATGCTGCCAGACAAAATCAATTTTTCTGCAAATATTTCAGTTCAATAACAACACATGAATATTTAATGGACATAAAGACTGAATGAGAAGTGACACAAAATACTACAGATTATATTAGTGTCATAGACTGTGTAAAGGTAACAGACACGGCCACCATGATGTAGACCATTGTTTTTTTTTTTTCAGACAATTGCACTGAAACGGCAACTATTGTATTTGGACATCATATTACATAATTAAAAAAATTAACCAGACAGCAGTGAAACCACTATCTTGCAGACACAGTTACCACTATTTTATCTTTATATAATTTCTTGGAGTCATAATTGATGGCAAATTATCTTGGGAGTCACATATAAATTACATTATAGCCAAAATAGCAAAATCAACTGCGATATTAAATAAAGTCAAATATCTTGTAAAGCAGTCATCACTGTACACATTGTACTGTTCCTTCATTCTCCCATACTTTACTGTACCTACTGTGTGGAAGTGTGGGGGAACACATGCAAAACAAACACAGAAATAATATTCAGACTTGAAAAAAGAGCGATAAGGATTATTACTAAAAGCACCAATAGAGAAGCATCAACCATCATTAAATTAAAGGCTTTAAAATGTAAGGATTTGCAAACATACTGAAGAGTTCACTGGAGCCAGATCCAATTTTAGTCGAGCTAGGAGAGTCAGGTCAAAAACAAAAGGTGTTGTCGTATATGATAATTATAGCTAAGAAACTAATCCTACAATTTTGGAAGAAAAGTCAGACCCCTTCTGTTAAAATGTGGAGACGAAATGATTCGACCTTTACACCTAGAAAGGATACGGTATCTGTTATTAAATAGACTAGAAACATTTGAGAAGATTTAGTATCCCCTTCTCCAGGACAATTATTGATTTTGTCAATAATGTTTTTATTTATTTTTTGATAATAATAATAATAATAATAATAATAATAATAATAATAATAATAATAATAATAATAATAATGATAATAATAATAATAATAATAATAATAATAATAATAATAATAATAATAATAATAATAATAATAATAATAATAATAATAATAATAATAATAATAATAATAATAATAATGACAATAACAATAATAATAATAACAACAATAATAATAATAATAACATCAATAATAATAACAAAAATAATAACAACAACAACAACAATAATAATAACAATAACAATAATGGTAATGATAACGATAACGATGACGACAATAACAACAACAACAACAACAACAACAACAATAATAATAATAATAATAATAATAATAATAATAATAATAATAATAATAATAATAATAATAATAATAATAATAATAATAATAATAATAATAATAATAGTAAATGTTATTTATCAGCGCTTTTCAAAACTCTCAAGGTGCTTAACAAACAGAGTAAAAACAGTATGAAAACAAAAACTACATGAATAAAAACAGGTGGCTGTGGCAGAAAAAATAAATAAATAAGATGAAATAAATGGAAAGAGCGAAAAGTTGGATTATGAAGAGTATGCAATTTGGAAGAGGTGAGTTTTGAGTCTGTTTAAGAAGGTAAGGAGAGAGTCACAGTTTAATCTATAATAATATTCGTTTTCCTCAACAACATAATAAACCAGGAAGTCCCAGGGTGGGTTGTGTGTTTGTGTGAGGGTGGGTATCGTTGTTTGTTTTATGTTGTTGTTGTTGTTGTTCTTACCTCCTTAAATCAAAACTCTGAATGTGTATAATGTGGAATATTTACAAAATACTATCCACAATAACAAAAAAAAAAACGATTTTAAACAAAACAAAAACAAATTAAGGATTTGGTCGACCTCAAAACTATTCAAATGATGCACAAAGCAAATCAAAACCAGTTACCACAAGGTGTCAAAGGTTATTTCAAATGAGGGAAAATAAACACAATCTAAGGGGAATTTATATGTTAAAAAAACAGCCTGTATGTACTAACTTAAAAATGCATTGTATATCAGTTAAAGGAGTTACTTTGTGGAACAACTGCAGTGAAGAACTGAAAACCTGCAAATAATACAACTGTTTGAATGCATTTTTTTATAAACCACATTATACAGTAAGTGGATACAAGACAAAAATGGAAAAATATGAATGAAAAATATGAAAATAAGGAACAGGTTTCCCTTTTTTCTGATACACTTTCTTTTCTTTTTGAATGTATATACATGCTGTGAGTCATACCATGGGGTCGGACTAGATACGTTTTATTAACTTCATCCTACACCCTTTTGTACAAGGTTTAATTTTCTAGGATAGTAAATAGTTGTCACTTTAAGTTTTGTATGTTTTACCTATTTTGTTCGAATAAACAAATAAAATAAAAAAATTAATGAATGAAATCTTCATAAAGTGATTTTCTAGCTTAATTGTGACAATTATGACCAAAGGACACATGGGTGGGCATTGAACCATCAACCCTCTGGTTTGATGGTTCAGTTCTACCTCCTCAGCCACTGTCATCCTGTCTGTAAAGTGTAGTCTGTTAATCACATCTACTTAGAGTTGTCTGCCAGGAAAAAAAAAAAATATATAAATGCTGTCAATCAGAGCTGTCAGTCAAAGCCCACACAGTGCATATCAAAGCCTTCCATTATCCCTAAAACCTTATTAATCCCACTAAATTATTAACAGAGCTATAATTTACACAGTACCGTTATTAGCACGTCCAAGATAAGAGAATGAGCTCATAATGAGTCCTAGATTATGAGGCCACGTAGACTTCCATACTGCCTCTGATTCCAGGCAGGGGTTGGTTTTTCTTTTACCTAATAATATACAGAGTCATTTTCTCCCCAAAAAACACTTAAATATGTACGACTGGATTAAAGACTGAGATGCATATATGTGACCCACCACCACGAAACCAGGCATAAGTGTCTGGAAATCCAAACTGAGTTATCTGTGTAGTTTGGTAGAGTGGAAACTAAGGTTTAAGATGGTGGAAAAATTATGTTTCTATCATAAGTAGAACCAAAGTTATGGTAATTTTAATATCCACATTTGGACATATTTTGCAATTTGCATTTTTGAGAAATTGTCCGTTAAAGTTTTGGACTGTTTTGGGGTAGGAAGTACTTAGCAATGCATAATAATTTGTATCCGATTGACACAAATTTTTCACAGATGTTAAAGGACACTCTGATGGACATGTCACAGACGTTTTATATATTATAATAATCGGAAAGAAGTGCGACATATTATAATCATTTGGCTTACACCATTGGACAGAACATTCAATATAGGCTTTTACCTCGTACCAAACACTTGGGTGTTTACTCACGGAACGGAGATCGTTTTGTTCGGCGAAAAGAGGTGGAATTCGGCTTTGTCTTTGCTCAGCAATCCCTGAACTTTTGTTGCCGCTTAAATAATTGACTCAATAAACACCTTTATTGATCGAATTTCAATGTAATGACCACGGGAACTGAAAATAGAGGTGTTAAGGTACCGTTTTTTGATAAAATGTAAACACACATAAAAAATCGCCTTCCAGCTTAAATTTGGCTGTAGCTCTGAACGGGTCAGCGCGACTTATGCCTGATTTCGTGCTGAGCAGTCACATATAATAATTGACTGTTTGAAGCTTAAACTGAATCATGTGGAAGAGGGAAATATCTAAAACATGCAGGACACCGGCCATCGAGGACTGGATTTGGACACCATTAATTTAATACAACCTCCTTAGTTCTGTCACTGACACATCACTGGGGTATGACCGCTGCTGTAGATGTGCGACACAACAGGATATAACGATGGGTCAAATCAAGTCAAGCCAATTTTATTTATATACCCAATATCACAAATGTGCCTCCAAGGGTTTTACAGTGTGTGTCATAATAAGCAGGTTACGAAAATGACCTATGAGCACGTTTCCAGCAGGAGGACAGACTCAACAGAAAGGTGAAAGGAACCAGAGCCAAGCCAGCGGCTCTGAGTCATGTGACGTCTTATGTAATATTACAGCTCTGTCACACATGAAAGACATGGAAGGAGATTTCATTTTTTATAAGGTCAAAAAGCTTTTAAAAAAGTCACAAAGTTTAATAGTTTCAGTTTGTTTACGACATGTTTCCTTCTGTTGGTCCTGGATAGCACAACAGCCGTATATTGGATCTTTTTCCACATTTTATATGATATTTATTTTCAATGCGGTACAGCATCAGCACCTATAGCCGCGTGTCCTTCAACCTACTTATAGGTGTAAACGGCATCATCCTGCAGGACCCAATTACTGACTGCCAGGAGTCCATCCACCAGCAGAAGAGTCTTTTCCTGCCCGAGGCTGAACACAAAGAATAGCATTTCCTACAGTCGCTAACAGATGAGAACCTCTCCTCTTTTATAGAAATGCCAAAAAGGCTGAGGCATCACGCTGTGTCAGATGGCTCAATGATACAGATGTATCATCAAAAAGGACCCTCACTCTCTCCATTGGTATCATTTGGCTCTTTTTTGCCCACTAATGAGAAAAACTGTAAAGTTTGCTGCTGTTTCTTTTTTTTTTTTCCAACTAGAAAACCAGCTGTTCTATAAAACCTCCACTGTACAGAGGAACATTGTCAGCTTATTAAAAACCACCAGCTGCTGCCTCCATATCAGCTTTTAACACTGGACACTACAACCCACTTATTAGGGATGAATACAAAATCCTCAGCTGATATTTAATATTACTATTAGGCCAAGGCTAGTGATACCGATCTGTTGTTGTTTGTTTATAGAATAGAATGAAATAGATGTTATTGTCATTGCACACAAGTTACAACAGAATTGGATTATTTTGTTCTTGTTATTTATTGCATCATTGTGATGTGGAAAAAAAAACTAACCTGAATGGTTTTAACCCATAAACATCTGTGTTGCGAAAAATTACAATTGGATCAAAGAATCTTATTATTTTATTGTGTTTATTCTACGGCCCTCTACAATGTTGTGACAGCTCCCATTCACTTTGAATGGAGGTTTTTTTTTTTTATAACTGCCCGCTGTATCATTAACGTCCACTGCCGATGGAAACGAGTTTTGTCACTTCATATTCACGGTACCATATCACTCCACAGGTAGTTCGGCCACTTTGAAAGTAAATATTCGCTACGTTGTAACAGCTATTTTATCTAATCTGTTAGAGTAGTAGCAGTAATAAACTGTAGAATAAGTGGAATAATGTATTGTCAACACGTGACTATCGAAAAATATTTTCCCTTCGGGGCTGAACAACACCCGTCGGCACCGTTGGGAAATATTTTTTCTGATAGTAACGCATGTGCAATACATTATTTCTTGCTAAATTGCCTTGGAAAGAGACAACGCCCACCGTCATACAAGCCCCCAGAAAAGGCCGACGCCCAACAACCTTCAGGAGCTGAGGACGGATAACATCTTGAAGAAGGAGGGGTTGATGGGAAGGTGTTATAAACTGTATGTCTGAGCCCCCCCCCCCCCCCTTCAGTGTCACATGGTCTTCTTGGGTCGATGCCCAAAGACTACAGAAGATCGGTTAGTAGACGAACTATAGGAAACAAACAATACATTAAATATGAGCTTTCTGGTGTTTTGTTTTTTTTTCTATGAAGAACCGTATCTTTCTGCACTGTGTTGGTGTGTGTAGGTGCACCACTTTCAAACATGAAACTTATCTAGGCAAGGCAAATGTATTTGTATAGAACAATTCGTGTACAATTTGTGTATTCAAGGTGCTTTCTATAGGAAAATACTATAATAGGAGATACTATAAATAAACTAGAAAGAAAGCACTCTATACAAGTGACCTAAAAGAAAAATAAAACTTTCTAAGGCCTGTCAGAAATTCCCAGATGATTTAACAACATCAGTCTTAGGCAATAAAAAAGACAAGGAAAGCATCAGTTTTTGTGTTACATATTCCTCACAGTTGCTCGAGGCACAAAGGAGCAGATAAAGATGAAGGCTAACCACTTGTGACATGAGGTTAGGCGCCTAAAGTACATCTTTCCAAAGCAAAGGGATCCATGACTTTGGTGAAAGGAAGTTCAGCATTCCAATGAGACAATGACACAGATGGATGAGAGAATACATTATATTTAAGGTGACGTTACACTGTCAGTGGAAAGAAAGCTGTCAAGGTAACTGTCATCATGTGACCAGCTTCTTCACGATGCAAAAAAAACAAAACACTGACAACGTGCCAACAGGTCTGTCTCTGTACGTCTGTCTGAAAAGCTCCTGACAATGGACAACTGGTTTCTATTCAAAGCATTATATTTTAACAACATTTTCAGAACTTCTACAAAATAAATTATACAGTACATTTAAGACATTATGGGCTGTATCTACTAAGACATAGGTGTAAAAAAAAAAAAAAAAAAAAAAAAAAAAAACTCCAGTCCTGGAGGGCTGGTGTCCTGCATGTTTTAGATATTTCTTTTTTTTTTTTTTTTTTTTTTTTATAGTCATTTTATTTCGAATATGTCAGACATACAAATGATAATAATGATACCAAAACATTAAAGAACAAAAAGTTTAAAAAATAAAAGCAAAGGAAAAGTCAGAAATAAAGAAACGGCAATTAACATATTCGAAAAGGAGTGGGAAGAAGTGAAAAACTTATTATCTCCCACCCCTATTTAAACAGAAATCAAATGTCAAAAGAATATCCAAATCTATAGTAGTTTATCAAAATAGTACAAAAATAAGTCTTATACACATCAATTAAAATATATTACTATGTATTTATATGAAATATATTACTCAGTAAATACCCATCTATGATATATGGTTCAGTTTAAACCTTTAATTCCTGAAACTTTAGCAGTTCCACGTTAAAAAAAGAATTAAAATAAGCAACAAAATGAACGAAAATGAATAATATACTGACAAAAATATTTGGAGTAAATCAATAATAAATGGAGCAAAATTAAAGAAAAAATAATACAAGAAAATGTAGAAAAATAAACAAAATAAACAAAAACTACAAATATATTTACAAAATTATAAATAAAATGGGAAAATTAAAAAAAAAAATTACTAAAAAAAAGAGAACTAGGTTTGAAATTTTGTCTGAATAGATTTAATTTTACCTTTTACAAAATTAGTTTCCTTTTGACACCAACTGTTCTGTTCATTCCAATAGTAAAAATTTACTTTCGCAATATTTTGATATTTTTTATTATTATTTTTTATTCAAATTCTCTGCTTGGCACCAAGTAAAAAAATCGACCGAACAAATAATAATAATAGTTACTTTCAATAATTATCTAGTCATTAAAAATACACAACAAATAAAACTGTTTACACATTTATTCTGCTAAATCACAGAAGTTTAAATATGGAAATACACAGGAAGCAACACTGAAACTCTTATTTCCCAAAGCTCAAATATCACCAATAGAAAACATTAAGTGTCCGGGATATTTTCTATATTCAGTTTCATATAACCGTAAAAGAAGTGTGTGACCAAGCATTTTAATTTCATTCTGGATACATGGCTCCTATAAAAATGAATCACATGGCATTCACTATTAAACTAAATGCATTTCATATATTGTACAGTTACTCTTTAGGCTTTTTGGCAGATGAAAGTGACAGATAAATGCTGGTAATCGAGCAAGAACTGAAAGAACTCATTTACTGTGCGTCTCCTGCTACATAAAATGAAGTCTTTTCAGCAGCCTAGCAAAGACTGATTAATGCAACTGTAGCTTTTTATTAACATCATGCTGAATACAAATTGAATAGGAGACTTATGGAAAATTTAAGTGCATCAGTAAGCTTACCGTGCATTATCGCACTCATAAGGAGCAGAATGAAGGAGTGTAGGAGGTGTTTGCCTTGATAGAATCCTTGAAATTGATCACTAATGGTGTTCGCAATAAAATAATGATCGAAACATAAATGCATAAACTCACTGCAAGTAATTTGTTGTGACTTATATGAAAAATATGTACACTGTTTTACAGAAAAAAATATGGAAAGAATGTGTGAAAATAGATTTATTTAATGTAAATGTTTTTGTTTCGTAGTTGCTGAACAATGTGTGTGTGTGTGTGTGTGTGTGTGTGTGTGTGTGTGTGTGTGTGTGTGTGTGTGTGTGATGGACAATTACTTCACACAATTAATTACAGATTTTTTTTTTTAAAAAAGCTCATTAAACTACTTAGAAACAAAAGGGACTTGAATGAAAGGTTTTAAACGAGGATGTGGATGAGTAAATACCAGATTCAGAGATATAGGAGAATATTTTATCCTAAATTATTAGATCAAGAGTGAGAGGAAATTTTAGATAATTCGATGGAAATGATTCAAAGTGTAAAAGAAAGAATGGTTTTCAGGGGTGTCTAACTGCAGTCCCCTCTTCCATTACACCTGGAGCCCATTGCATCATTATCAGTCTTCTGCAAAAAAGTGATGAGGAGCTGATTATTAACTCTTTAAGTGTCAGTGCTGATGCATTCTGAATGGATGATTTAGTTTAAATATTCAGAAAATTCTCCCGTTTACCTTTTAGTTTTGTGGATGGAAAAGTTGTCAAAAAGCAACATTTTTTTAAAATTATTAAAAATTAAAACTGCTGGAACCAAATTTTAAAACTAGTTTTCTTTTTAGGTTTTTTTTTTCATTTTGTATTAGTATTATGTATTAGTTTTTTGTTCATTTTGTTGCTGATTTTGTTTATTTTTCTACATTTATTAATTTTTTTTAAATGTCATTATTTTTCTTTGATTTTCTGCCATTTCTGTCTTTCTTTGCTCATGTTACCAATTATTTTGTTAGCTTATTATGAATTTTTGTTTGTGTCGTTACTCATTTTATTTTATTTTATTTAGTTTTTTAACTTTTTTTTTTTTACTGATTGCTAAAATCTCAGGGGTTAAAGGGTTAAACTGAATCACATGGAAGAGGGAAATCTCTAAAACCTGCAGGACACCGGCCGTCGTTTGACACCTGTGGTTTAGATTGATTGGACTCATCACACCACATGACCTGTTTCCACTGAAACACAGTCTCTAATATTTATCCTCTACATCAAACTACTGATTTCTTGTCAGTCAAATCAAAAACTCATTGCATCACTTGACAAACTTGAATTTCATCTGCATGAGAATATTGTGTTTTAATGATCATCCAGGATCTTAAACAATCATACCTATAAATAATGTTTTTATTTCTGTCTTCTATCTTACAAACCAAGTCTGTCCATGGCTGGTCACCTGGTGTCCCCCCACCCCACCCCACCCCTCTCTCACCTCTCTCAGCTCTCTCAGTAGTGTCTGCGTAGGGAGCCATGGACAACAGGATCTGTGGTGACTCGCTTGTGCCTTGTGTTGACCTGTGACCCCAGACCTCCTCCCTCGCCTGTCTGGTGTATGGACCAGCCCCCCCACCCTTCGTTTATAAATGGACCTTCATCTATAGCCTGTCTGTCCATGTGGGTTTCCTCAAAGTTTCTTCTTTTTCCCACTGGGTTTTGGAGTTTTTTCTTGCCGAGGAGGAGGGTCTACAGTAAGGACAGGGGATGCTTGGGACTTTTTATCTATTTCTGTCATTGATTATGTTTCTGTAAAGCTCTATGAGACGACTTTGTTGTGATTTGGGACTTTATAAATAACATTATCATCGATTTAAGAGAGAAGATCACGGCACTCAGACATTCTTACATTTAATCTGACTTTTAATTTTCCACATTTATTTATAGGTTTTTTTTACTTTCACAATGAAAAGCTGCTCATGTGGAGCAAATACATTTATTAGTATACCTAAAAAGTTTGCTTAAGGAGTGCTACCTGGACTCAAAATAAGCAATAATAATTAGAGGTGCTCTATTGGATGGGAAAAATAGCAAGACTAAAAAGAAAGAAAAAATTTCAAGACATTCTCTTATAAGTGAAAATTAAAAAGCCTTTATTAACTTGGCTTGGTTACAAAAACATAAAAAATCATGTAAAAACCCCAACGTGTTTTGGCCTTTTAGTTTTAGCCTTCATCAGGGAGTCATTTATTAGTATGTTTCTACATTTTATCATGACATTGTCTTACACATTTCAAAGTAAATATCATACAATAGACAGACAGTTATGAAAAGAAATCCCTCATTTTACAGTTTTAATATGACCATAGATGATATAATTTAATTGTTTGATGACAACACTGCATCAGGCCCAGTTGAATTGAATTAAATAGCTGACAAATGTGTATATTTTACATCTTTACCTGTAATAAAAGGTTTTCAGCATAAACCAAACATTAATCCTCCATTAATTAAAATGTAATCAGTCATTTCTTGTAAGTCCATTATGAACCATGAATTTAATTATTACAAAGAAACTGCTTCAAGTTGTGATGTGCAGTATATATATATATATATATATATATATATATATATATATATATATATATATATATATATATATATATATATATATATATATATAAAAAGAACAACAATTTGCATTTTCATAAAACTTCATAAAATCATTAGCAGCCGAGCGGTAAATTAACATCCCTATTTCTAGACAAACAACAGCACGTGAAGTGAAAACAGGAGAGCAGGGGAAGTTGAAAGAACTGATTCACTGGAGAGACACACACTGCATTTCCAACGACACAGAAACACTCCACTGTATAAGCACTACTTCATTATTTCCAGCAGAATCTCTAGACATGTCAATTATTTAAATGATTACACTAAAAATAAGATAAATTCCTTGGAAAAGGTTGAAAAATTCAGACCTCGCTGAGGCCTGGACCTTCGTGACTCTGCTTTGATCATAGCAGGCGTATTGGACGATAATGAGGGAGACGCTTCTATCACAGAGATAAGGATCTGAAATTCAACAAATTAGCTCATCAGCTAAACAGACAGTGTGTGTGTGTGTGTGTGTGTGTGTGTGGTGTGTGTGTGTGTGTGTGTGTGTGTGTGTGACAGTGGCAGGACAAGGGAGGGGGAGTGGAGTCTACTGTGATGCTGCTGATGTTTAGTGTTCAGGACAGTCTCACATGTACACTTCCCTTAAAACAGTGTGTGTCCTCCTGCTGTTCACCATAAGCGCTTATCAATCCACATCATAGGTACTGCAGGCACTGGACCATTGTAGGAATATTTTAATTTGTCAAGTGCCAAAACAGTTTAACCCTTTAGCCCCTGATGTGTCAGTGTCATTGTGCATGGATGGATTCATTTAAATATTCAGAAAAATGCAACTTTTTACGAAGTATTTAAAATGTCCTGTTGATAAAATAGACCGTGTTTTCTCTGTAGACATCTGAGCATGCTCAGTTCAAGCCCTGCCCCCTATCTATTTATTTATCTATCTATCTATCTATCTATCTATCTATCTATCTATCTATCTATCTATCTATCTATCTATCTATCTATCTATCTATCTATCTATCTATCTATCTATCTATCTATCTATCTATCTATCTATCTATCTATCTGTCTGTCTGTCTGTCTGTCTGTCTGTCTGTCTGTCTGTCTGTCTGTCTGTCTGTCTGTCTGTCTGTCTGTCTGTCTGTCTGTCTGTCTGTCTGTCTGTCTGTCTGTCTGTCTGTCTGTCTGTCTGTCTGTCTGTCTGTCTGTCTGTCTGTCTGTCTGTCTATCTTTTTCTCTATAGTAAAAAACTAATAAAAAATGTAATGCATAAAAAATCCCATTTAACCAAGAACTAAGAATTAGTCTTACTACACACATTTAAAATATCACATTCACTGAGGGTTTCATTTGTTGTGTTCCTGTTAAAATGTACCCAGTGGAGCAGAACCGATAATTTTGTTGTACTGATGTATAATGACAATAAAGGCTTTCTATTTGTATTTCTATTTAATCTCTATTTCTCTGTAACAGTCTGTCCGTGTAAAGGCTCTGCTGTTGTATGCATGACTTGTGTTGTGGACTTTCCTTTGGGTGGATCTCAGTGAATGGCTGGAATCCAGAACACCTGGCCAGGGTCCCACAAGTTATTTTAACTCCACCCGCCCACTGATCACTGTGCCTGAGTCTTCACGCCTCACAGAATCCGATTCCCCATCGCTACCGTCATCGGTGTTTCTAACAGCTTTCTCTTTAGTTTACCTCCGTTCTCAGTCCTCTCTCCCCGAAGCCCTCGTCTGTGTTTCTTCTTCTGTTTTATTTCAACTCAAAGGAACATTCACACTTGTCTTAACAAACAACACAATGTCATGGATATCTTCAAGATCCTATCACCGCTGACATCTGTGCTTTATTATAGATGCATATTTGGTATTTTTTGTAACGTTGAGAAGATGGCTTGAAAATAAAAGTATAAAGTATAGGTACTACTGGGAAAATTAGAATATACTGAAAAGGTAACTCAACTTTAAAGGTGAAATATACACATTATATAGATAAATAACATGCAAATGAATATATTTCAAGATTTTATATGTTTTCTTTTTTGCTGATTAGGACTTACAGCTTTAGAAAACTCACTTTCAAGCAATATTCCAATTTTTTGAGCTTTTGAGTTTGAGGTTTTAATAAGCTGCAAATCATAATAATTTGAAGAGTCTATCAAATGTATTGGTTTCACCGTATGTGCTGAAATACCTGAATAAGACAACTTTTACACTGTGTTGTAATTTTATAAGTACTACCTACACCCCAAAGCACATGTTCAAGCTGAAAAAGTTATTTATATAAGGCATGTGTGTGATTGATTTAGCTTAAAAACTTGACAATTTATTACAAACTATTTGGATGCTACATATTGTCTTATTTAAACATGCTGTCTGGCTCCTAAATGCCCCCCCCCACCCTATTTTTGCCCCCCCATTTTTTTTATCTTTATGAGTAGTTATATATTTTATTATATTTTGATTGTTTCTCATATACTCTTTTTTACACCTTGTATGTCTGCACTGTTTTTATCGTTTTGTACCAATGTCAGCAATAAAGGCTATTCTATTCTATTCTATTCTATTCTATTCTATTCTATTCTATTCTATTCTATTCTATTCTATTCTATTCATGTGACTGGTTTTCACATTGAATTTTCCTATTGGTTGAGGTAGTAACATGATATATATGGTAACAAACATTGTAATTATATACATTTAATTTATCTAGTGACTTTAATTTCTAGCTACTTCTTCAAAAAATCTAACTTACAAAATAGCAAATCTTCCTATCACACTATAATGTTAACTAATTAATAATGTCGTGTTTGTTTTTGACTGTTGTTGTGTGAGACTGGGCGTATCTGTTTCCTTCTGAGCCTTGTGTGCTAGAGGCATTTTCTGAATTTATTTGCATCAACCAAAACTGTGGAGTTTAGTTTTTAGTGTTATTTATTATCCTATAATTAACATTATTGGTCAAGGTCAGGTTTATTTACATTGCACATTTAGAACAATGCAAAATGATGTACCACATTGTAGCTACAGATACAAGATGTGTTCAAACTAATAAAATAAGAATAAATACAAGATGGAATGAAACGGATCAAAAAATACATCCTAGGGAAAGTTAAGTGAGATTACTGAGACTGCAGTCCTTGAATGTTTTTAGCCTGTGGAGGATCTCATCTGTGACACACTGGGTTTGTCTAATCGCTAGGGGTGTAATGATGACAAAACATTTCAATTTGGTACATTTTTAGTACAGGGGTCTTCAGTTTAATACGTTTTACATGGGTTTTTGGTTGAAGGAGACCAGTGGAGTATGGGGGGGTGGGGGGTGGGGGGGGGGGGTGGCATCGTAACTACCAAAAACCACAAGTGAAATTTAGCAAACATTGAACATCTGGCTTCTGTGCCCCTGTTATGGGCCCAATCCCAATTCACCCATTGGTCCTCCATCATATCCTTACCCCTGGCCCTTGAAATATTACCCTATGGATATTTATACCATTATTATCAAATGTAAAAACTTTGTTTCCAAAGGTATTCACCATGTCATCAGTAGCTGTATCTGTTTGGTCATCTGTTCTGGCTATCAACTAGAAATGATCTATAACATTGAAATGACTTTAAATGGTCATTTAAATGATTACGTTATTTACAAAAAAAATACATACATTTGTGTGTATCTTGTATCACACTGCTGCTCTGTTTTTGCCATTTACCTCCATGTTGCTGATGATTCACGCAGAATTATGGGATATTTCTCCTCCCTGTTTGCAATGTGGTCCTGTAAATGTATGTTTTCTGGACTATACCGCTGTCAGCCCAACCTCTCTATCTAATCTGCAATCAGGACAACACTACCCCTTGTACATGAAGGGCATCCACCCTCAGAATAAAGTGATTTGTTTTATTTTTTCATATATAGGGTTCAGGTAGCACGGTGATGCAGTGGTTACCACAGAAGGACCCTGGTTTCATTCCCACACTAGACCTTTCTGTGTGGAGTTTGCATGTTCTCCCCACCTCTGTGTGGGTTTTTGACTGCGCAGGGGTCTATAGTCTACTTTCTTAAAACATAAACACACAAGACATATAAAAAAATGCCTATGCCTTGAGGAAGATCAACATGAGGAAGACTAATTAAAACCATGGTGTTGGAATAAACACTAACATTACCTATACTAGGACTATGTAAAGGGCTCACTGCAGTTAACCAAATGCTCCGCCCCTGGCTGTGAACAATTTGTAATTTTCTTAATGTAATATATATATATATATATATATATATATATATATATATATATATATATATATATATATATATTACGATGCACATCATCCAATTCAATATTGGGGTTACATTTGAAACAATTCTAATGAGGTTTGAAATAGGACACTATAACACAAAGATATCTGAATAGTGAGGGTATTTTCTAACAAAGAAACTCTTTATCTTTTCATTTTATATATGATATCATGGGCAGCACGGTGGTGCAGTGGTTAGCACTCAACCTCTCTGTGTGGAGTTTACATGTTCTCCCCTTGTCTGCGTGGCTTTTCTCTACTTCCCTCCCACCATCCAAACACATGCACTGATACTGTAGGTATCTAAATTGCTCATAGGTGTGAATGTGAGAGTGAGGATAAAGCGGGTTCAGATGCAGTATAGGGTTCTTCACCTAAGCTACATGTATTGTTTCACTCCTGAAACAGTACAAATAACTGCACCATTATACCCATACTAAACACAGGTAGGAGGGTTAAATACCAGCTACTGAAAAAGTGGTTTCATTATTGCATACTATTAAGGCTGAATCTAATTTCACCCCTTAGCCCTTCCCCTTCCCCCAACCCCTCTGCCTTAACATGAATTGAGACACCCCTACCCCTACATGTGGATGTGCAAAATGGAGGTGTAGGGCTAAGTAGTGAAATGAGATTCAGCCTAAGTCTTTAGATTTGGAGTGAGAGGGGAAAGCCAGTTACAATTTCCTACCCTTCATGATTTCAGCTCCTTCAGCTTCAATACAACTGTGAAGATTTTGCTCAATATATTACAAATGAGAAGGAAATCTCGAAATGTATGTAAATGTCACAAATCATTATGTAAAAATATGCAAAGAAAACTCCAAAACAAAACAGTTTGTTACAGCAGTGATGTGAAATGCCTTCCATACAGTACTATTGTGTTTATCATGATAACCAATAATCAGCAGGAATCATAAAGTAAAAGTATAATAATCTACTTCTATTAACACAGTCTGTGCGCTTTGTCTTTATTCGCAGTTCATCTGCAGACCGAGTGAATCCCAAGTCACTTCCACTGTGCTTCAACTGGGGAAAAGATACAGGTGGGCACCATGAATGAATAAGGATGAGGAGAAACAAATTGTGGTTATAAATAGCTCCAACAGCAAGACAAACAGTGCTTCAAACGAAGGCGCGGCACAACCAAATGAGCAGTGGGACTTCGCTGCATTGCTCTCGGCTGGTCGTGCTTTTGGAACATCTGTCACTCACTTGACGGTGGTTTAATTTAACTGCTCACATGCTAGAGGAGAGTAAGCAAGGATTAAATCCATGAAGACACACAGTTCAAATAATGGACAGCAGTCATTAGTTTTTAGCATCAAACCTGTACCGAAAGTGTCTGTAAACGAGTGACTTCTACTAAGCTATTTTTTTAGATTTATGAATAAAGAAAGTGTTCTATGTATTTGGAAGTCTATCCCAGTCAGACTGTAAAACAAACCAAATATCCCATCTGTTGGCAGTAGATGTCCAAATAACGTTTATGGAACAAAGTATATTTGTGTCTCTAAAATGCATGGTTATTATTATTAGCTTGGTTGGTTAGAATGTGGTTAAATGTTGAGATGTATTGGATTGTAGAGATATGAAATGAATCTAATATCATTGATTCATTGGATTTGTACAACCATTAGAGCCAATAGAGACATTTTAATATTTTTTTTTTTAACCAAAATGTCAGAAAACGACCAGATGGGGAATAACTTTTAGAGTAATGAAAGTGATAATATGTTAAAATCTTTACCACTAGACATAGCTCTAAATGAAAAGAATTGAGTTTGAGGATGATGATTGTGAGGGTTTTTTTTCTACATGGATGAGCAGTTAAATATATGGGGGTGTGGTCCATAAGTAATGTAAGTAATACTGATTGGAGTGCAGGGTTCTATTCCTCTGTTATACAGCGGAACTTACACGAAATGTTCACATCTTCTAACCTGCATTCACTGGGACCCATGAATTTGTCATGTCCCCCCCCCCCCAAAGTGCATGGGGACGTTCATGAATTGTGAGACTGCTGACACTTCAGTTCAGGTGAACCAGGAATGTAGGATATAGGTGAACGGAAACTGTCGCAACCTGCCTATTATTTCAGTTGGTTGGTTTTCCCCCCACCCCCCAAGCATGACAGTCACTATATCAAACACAGAAGTAGGGGTGGAAATCCCGGGGGGGGGGGGGGTATGCTATTCCCTACCATCGCCAAGAAATCACACCCTGCTTATACTGATGAAATGATACCATTATATATTTGTCCATTAACCTCAGCCTGATTAACCATTAACCTAACCTCATTTTATTTCACTTTTACATCTTTAACCCTTTATAGGACACTGATAGAAATTTCAACCTTAATGTGTCATTGTAGAACATGACAAGCTTCTGGCTTTCAGGCAAGTTTTAGTTCCTTTATGCTTTCAGACTCATATTTTGAAACTCATGCTTTTATTTTGATGGTACACGTGCACTGTGTGAACTGAGCAGTTTCCATGCAATTAGCTTTATTCACCTAGTGTCCATTTTTACACTTGAGGGGTACAGAAGTTAAACAGAAGTGCACAGTTCCATATGTTGTCAATCACTAGTTTCAATGAACTAAAGTGAAGGGTTGCCAACATGCCAGTAGTTTGGACCACCAATCTCTCCGTCATACTGGAGTTAACGATCGATATTGTTGATAAATCGGTATGTAACGACTGCAATATTCCCCAGGCTGTCTTGCTGAAAGGCTACGCTAACTGGTTTGAAGGCTACATACTGTAAAGTTTAAGTAGGCTAATGGCACTGCTAGCATATCATCAGTACTGACAGCCATTGGCACGCTAAGCATAAAATGGAAAACATAATCTTGAAATAGCATGTAGAATGTAGTGTTATGTAATTACACATTCATATTTTCCTTATTTCACATGACATTAGGTTGATTAGATGGTTGTTGGCGCTATTTATCATTGATGCAAGTCTGGTAAGCTAAGCTTAATGTGTTAGCTAATGCATCTCAGTGGACATAATTATCCTTATCTTACCATGAAATATGGATCAGGATCCCTCTTTATGTTTTTGATCCATTCATGCCGAAGTGCCTATCTTTGGGGAAATGGTGGAAGGTTTGTCCACGGTACAATTTCGGGATGTTGCAGTGGCGTGCTATTGCCGTCGGGAAAGTGTTGTGTGTAGCAACAAGTGTACCCCTCAACATCATTTGAATGTTCCAGGTGAATAAGGTCCATGCCGAATAAAACTTTTAATAATTTTTAATTGTTGTAATAAAAATCAAGGTCAGTGAAATTACTATATTTGGATCCTCACCCATGAGTGGACAAAGAATGGAGAAAAAAAGTTTAATTTCAAGAAGTATACATATTCATATGACAAAAAAAGTAAAACACATGTAATGTGAAAGAACAGTGTATTTTAGAACATCACTTTTAGATCATAACTAAAAAAGTACTGATCCAGACCCCTGTCCACACCCACATTACCCCATTTGAACATCATTCCTTACATTCGTACCATTACTTCATGGTACTGAACAAAACAGGTACCCTCACTGTTCGTGCAGAGGTGGACCTTACAGACCCCGTAGACCACATTGGACCTGCGCCTATTGACTCATTGTCTTCATTGTAACTGTTATTGTCATTGTCTTGTAATGTTTGCAGAAATAACCTAAACTGCTCACTTGACTCAATAAAGTCAGTCTACTCATTTTTCATAATTACCAATCAGAAAATGTCACTCATAGCAGGTAAAACACATATAAGGTACAGTTTCATGACTAACTAAAGCTCGGGGACATTTTTTTGTCATGGTAAATCCTTGACATACCTTTTTGTTCCATGAAGTTATCAGCTATAATATTTTTCACCACATAAGGAAACGCTTGTGTGATGTGAAATGAAGCAAATCCCCATTTCTGTCAATCCTGTCCTGAAGACACAGACCCAGACAGCTGGTTGATGATTTTCTTTATCATTAGGATGTTAATTTTACTCCAATTGCTACATGACAAATTATTCTTGGAAAAGATCTGTGTGATAAAACCAGTCCTTTAATGGAAAACAGATCAGATCCGGTTAATATATAAAAGAATATGACTTACAGTATTACATTCCTCATGCGGAATTAATCGATACTCTTGGCAGGATGCTCGCAAACTTCTTTAATGTGACATTTTGTTCCGAATGTTCAGTACTTTTGGTGTTTAAATGCTGCTCTACAGACTTCATTCGGGAAAAAATAGCATCCTGTCATATGAGCTTTCAGACTGACACCACTTGAACCCTGATTGTATGTGTGTATGTGTGTGTGTGTGTGTGTGTGTGTGTATGTGTGTGTGCATGTAGGTGTGTGTGTTTTCTCACACAGACACACCTCACTAACAGACACAATCAAAGCACTCCTGCTGAGTTACACATTGATTTTGCTCTGATACTTAAAGACTCAATTACCCTGCAACACAAAACCTTTTAACAAATAAGCGTAAGGGAATTAATTTAGAAAGCTGCTAACATGCTATGACGACTTTGACAACCTTATTCAGTCAGTCAGCATTTGTGCATGTTCCTATTAGCCACCAGCATGTGAATGAAAAAGGGAGGAGCTGGACTCCCACCACTGATGCCCATGTGAACATGAATAAGCATTTCCATAACTGCAGCGCATCAAAATATATGAGAATACCCTGGTGTGGGTCTTTACAGTACATAAAACATTCTATAAAACTGATTAAAAACATAGCAAACCAAATATGCTTGGGTTTTGAAACAGGTAGATTCTGTCTAATTTGCTGCTGAAGTGTTTTTCACTGGATCTAAATGCTCTCGATACAGATTTGTTGCTACACTGAATGATAAATGAGGTCCGCTATTGCTACAATTCCCCAAAGATGTACACTAACACACACATACATGCACAGTCCAGGCCACATCACGAACACACAGTCTAAGCAAGGGTCGTAGTTTGACTGCAGATAGTTTTGAAAATGTCACAATTAGGGCTGTGAAAATTAATGCACTAACACAGATTAATCCATTATTATGATTCATCTGATCAAAAACATGTCTGCTAATGCATTTTGCAGTTTGTCAGGTAGTGTTAGCGTAACACATCAGGGACATCACAGTCATTTAAAATATGGGACTGTTCTAGGTACACATGAGCAAAATTGACTGAATCTATCATCGGGAAAATTAACCAACAATTATCCATTAATGGTTACATTTTTATATTAAAAAAGTAATATATGGCTGACAATAATAACAAAAATTAGTTTTGCCTCAATTAAACATTTATTCCAAGAAGAACAAAACTTTTGACAGAAATGCTTTTTTCTTTTAGACATGATCCTCGTCCCTCCACTGTCTCTCTCTCTCTCTAACCAAAAATAATAATATCAATCTCAGTGGTAGATGTCATGTCAGCAAATTAGCTTAGTGTATATGTCACAAAGCAACACATAGCAAATTGTAGCAAAAACATAGTAGCAAATTTCCTCATTATTTACTGGTTGATGACTGTTTGCTAACAACACAAATAAGAGGTGTTTACATTTGGCCCTGGAACTGAGGTACGCTTCATTTCCTTATGCTTGTGTACCGCAAGGGCAGGTAAACAGTTTAAACCATAGATATTGTAACGACCCTGCAATGTTATTGCTGGTCAGTGTTCCAGTTTCCTACCGTCAGTGAACACCTCTGGTATATATGTATGTGTGTGGTTGGATGAGGAGGGGGCGGGGCAAGAGTGAGGAAGTGTGTGTGTGTGTGTGTGTGTGGATGGGAGAGAAGGGAAGCGCGAAAAGATTTTGGAGAAATGGCTGGTTTAATGATTGTTTGTTTGCCGTGATTGCGAACGATAGTAACCATTTATCCTGCAATAAAAAGTAGGTGAGACCAACTCTGTGTCCGTTTCCTGGATCCAGTGGAACGATACAATATATAACCTCAGGAAAAAGTGGGAGGTATGAAATTATCTGGTTGTAAAAGTGAGGGTGTTGCAACACCCCCATCCCCCACGGGTGCGACACCTGTGTCACACATGAACAAATGATCAGATGATCCGGTCGTGAAGGGCAACAAAACCAACCCATAAAAATGGAAGACACTAAACAACACGTTGTCCTCTGGATGGAAATATGAGGACAGAGATGGAACAAGACAAAACAGTTGACCAACATGAAGTCAGTTTATTCATGTTATTCACATTGTTTAAAGGACAGTTGGTAGATGTGAACATTTTCATCATATAATTTAACTGTTTGGGGTTTTTTGCTCTAAAACAGAGGGAAATGTGAAGTTGACATTATTTATATATTACTTTGTTATTTTAGTGGTTATGGCCCAATTCACATCAAATTTTGTTTAATGTGACCCCTGAACTAAAATGCGTTTAACACCCCTGCTGTATACCCACCAGAAAAGTCTGAGGATTTCCGTTTACCCACCTAAAAATAGCTGTATACCCACTTAATATTCATTATTCAATAATTAGAAGCCACTGAGTATGACTATGTTTCATGGCGACTCCTCATGGAAGCCTTGGGATTTAACAGCATGACCAACAAGGACCACTCAGAACCACCCTGGTCCCGCTCCAATAAGGACTACTCCCTGGTTCTGAACCACCATGGACTCGCTTGCATGTCGACCCACCACCTGTGTTTGTGCTCTGAAAAATTAAGCTTTTATTCCTTCTTGGTCCTAAAGCCCTCCAACTATGAACTAATAAACTAAATAAATAAACTATGAACTACCCGTGCACTTCCCATCTACCTCACAATTCATTCTGCAGATACTGTACGACAGGCGTGGGCAAACCATTCCCAAAGGGCCAGTGTGGCTGCAGGTTTTTGTTCCAACTAAGCAGCAGCAGCAGCAGCAGCAGCAGCAGCAGCAGCAGCAGCAGCAGCAGCAGCAGCAGCAGCAGCAGCAACAGCAGCAGCAGCAGCAGCAGCAGCAGCAGCACACCAGACTGGACTCAATTAATCAACTGATCTCAGTCTTGGTCAAACTGTGAACTCTTGGTTGGTTGTAACAAAAACCTGCAGCCAAACCGACCCTTTGTGGAATAGTTTGTGGCAACAGTGGACTAACCTAATTTATTCTGCACATGCTCAGTTCAGTCCTTACTCCACATGGGCAGATCATATTTGTTGGTATTTGCTCGGGTAAAATTACATGTTAATTTCTTTCACTGTAAATGAAACAAACTCTTAGTATTTCCTTGTTTCAGTTTAACATTTGTTGTGGAATTATTTCACTTGAATAAAGAACGAAGCTGGAATCAAACTAATAAGATTAAGATTAAGATTAAGATTAAGACTAAGACTAAGACTAAGACTAAGATAAGATAAGATAAGATAAGATAAGATAAGATAAGATAAGATAAGATAAGATAAGATAAGATAAGATTTTATTAATCTCACACAGGAGAAATTCACTGTGAAAGGGGCTCACAGAAACACACAGTGGGGTGCAAAAAGTACGAAAAGGTGCAAATAACAGTGCAAATAATCATAGAAGTAAATAATAAAATTAAACTAGAAATAAAAAATCTATACTAGAAATAAAAAATATAGGAATACTGTGTCTTATGTACAAAAAAAAAACAGATTTAGAGAAAAATAAACAGATAGATACTATATACCAGGGGTCTCAAAGTCATTTTCTTCAGGGGCCACATTCAGCCTGATTTGTAAAATGAAAACATAATAACATATAAATAATGACAACTATACATTTTTGTCATTGTTTTACTGCAAAATAATGCAAGACAAAATATAAAGTGATGAAAATAGTTTCATAAATTATCCAAACACAAAACAAGTTATATTTCATAAGGAAAATAAGCACAATTTTAACCAATTACTGCCTCTATGTATCATTAGTCTATGTGTTTTATTATGGATCAGTTCTACAAAGACACTAAACTCTTAGTAACAAAAGCAGAAAATGGTTCAATTCTTTAGACATTTCAAGTTGTTCAGATTATTCACATTATATTGTTACAGGATAGTTTGTAAATGTAAGTATTTTCATAATTTAAGATTATTTTAGCAGTCAAACAATGACACAAATTTGAAGTTGTCGTCATTTATAGGCAAAAAAAAAAAAAAATGGAGTCATTTCATAGGTTATTATGCTCTTCATCCCACAGGCCGTACTGGAACCATTGGCAGGCCGCATTTGGCCCCCGAGCCGCCTGTTTGAGACCCCTGCTATATACAAATGTGCAAGATGGAGTGATCTATACAAGGTTCTATCATGCTGCCTCTGTTGACTGGAAGTTTTTGGGGCTTGAAGAAAGTGCCGGGTTACCTGCAGAGCACCACACTGTTCTGCTGCTCTGCAGGTACGCGTCTGTGTGTATGAGAATGAGACGAGGTCCTCCCTACTGACAGTGCAGAACAGGTGGGTCCTGCAGAGGAGTGTGCCAGCACTGCAGAGGTTGCATCGACAGAGGCGGGGAGGGGATCAGTCAGACAAGGAAATGGGAAGCACAGCACAGCCAGGCACAAAGAATAACCTCCCTCTCTTTTCTCCTCATTCTCTAATAGGCTTTATCTCCTTTCATGTGCCCCCCCCCACACTCCTCATTTCTGTCTTTCCTTCTCTAAATCATACATCTCAGCTCTACGTCCATGTTGTTATTCTCTCATCTCAGTGTGTGATTCACAGCGAACAGTGATACACAACAATGTTCAATGGACACTCATGGCCCAGACCTGCTTCAGGCTACAGCAGGAAAGGAAAAGGTATTTCTGGAGGAGCCAAAAAAGCAAATGAGTCCAAACCTAAATGCAAGGAGGAATTAAAAAAGGGTATAAGATTAGCTTGCACTGAGACTATGCCTGTATTCCCTCATATTAACATTCATAGCAAGTGGGTCAGGGCGTGATTAAGAGGAATGTAGAAAAATGTTTTAGTTTTTAAATGATAATAATACACAATGCGATGATACATAGATGACGAAAGATGAGACATTTTATTATCATTTAGACTCCTGCTGCTCTTAGAAAAGCAACATGGACCATTCTAGAGATACGTTTATTATACTTAGTGACTTACATTGAACATTTTTATAGCGTTAAGTTAGTTTTCAGGTGTTTTAGTTTAATCATTTGCCTTATGACTGATTTGCTTCAATGTTTTAATGGCTTTATTGTTTCCTGAATGTTGTTTTTTTTTATATAAGAAAATGGAAAATTGTGCTAAAATATGAATCTATTAAAGAAAAGGCTTCACTGATTATCTTGAGCTAACATCCACACGTCTGGATGCATGAATAAATAAAGTATCATCCTTGGATATTTGACATGAGCATTATGTAAAAATGTTGTAATATAATAATAATATAATCTAATACTTTTTTGCCACATTTAGTAATAAAATTGTTCAACTCATTTTCTTGTAAACTTTGCTGTAATATGTCACTTTTACTCCATTAGGGTTCTAGTTTACAAACACATTCTCCATTATAGTGAATACAGTTACATTTAATTTAGGTTTGACCACTGAAACATCTATCTATTTGTTTTTTATTAATTCTAATTAAGCTGGAATGCTTAATGCTGTTCTGCTGGTATGATGAGTAGTTTTCCAATTAGAGCATCATTTTCAATGGTTTTTCAGTGGTTAAGTACATAATGCACCAAATTGTTGCATTTTGTTGTTTAAAAAAGTACTGTATTTGCATTTTGTAATAAGTGTTGCGACATTGAATACGTAATTTTACAAAATGTAGGAATGTTCTAAGAGGTTAAACATTATTACATTGATACATAATGATGCATAGATGACTAAATATGAGACATTTATTATAATTTAGAATCCTGCTGCTCTTAGAAAAACAACATGGACAATTATAGAAATATATTTATTATATTTAGTGACTTACATTAAATATTTTAATAGTGTTAAGTTAGTTTTCAGGTGTTTTAGTTTAATAATTTGCCTTGGGAATGATTTGCTTCTGTTTCTGTTCTTTTTTTTTAGAATAATTGTACAATTATCCTCAGCTAATATAAACATTAATGAGATTAAATAAATGTTAAAATTATACAAAACAACAATAAAAGTAACACCCTTAGTCTTATCCATCCTCATTCCAAAAATAACCTTTTGAGATGAAAACTTAGGATATGTAAGGACAAAATAAAAGCCCACATCTGGTTTTAAACAGTATAAAAGACCTGGATATCAACAGGCTTCTGCTTTGTATGAACATTACAATGATAACCTTTTCAAAATGATGATTGAACAAATGACTGAAGGTCACCATATATCTACCACTATAGAAAAACTCTGTAAAGAAATGATATTTTTAATTGGAGTATGCACCGCTGCATTGAATCACATTATGAGCAGACCATTCATTTTCATTAGACATGTAAACAGCACTGCACCAATGTCCTGTTTTGTGGAATGAGGATAGAAAATATAATGTTTTTTTTTTTTTTATTCATGTGAACATTATAACTATTAAATCTCACCAATGTGCAAAACAAAATATCCTTTAGTCCTGATGGACATTTGCAGATGATAATGCTAAAGGTTTATCCAAAGGTCACAGTAATATATCTCTTACACTGCAGATCTTATGGGAATATTCAAGGTGAATATGATCCATTGAATGAAGGATTCGACTGTTATATAAACAAGCATACAGAGCAGGACAGGAGTTTACTACTGTACTTTAAACATTCATATAATTCCAAACATCTACCACATTGAGTGTGTATGTCATGTGTCTGATAAATGAGTTTGCTAATATGTGCATGGTTAGAGGTACAATGTGTAGGTAACCATGAATATGCATGATAGTAAACTGGTATTTACTGAACATATGGATGTGTGCAAGAATTTAAAAAAAAACAAAAAAACATGCTGCAGTGTTAATTGTTTTGGGTCAGATGTGCATTAGTATGTTACCCTGCCGTGTGTTTGCAAGTTCACTATGTAAGACAGGTATTTAATTAAAAAAAAAAACAACATAGAATATAAGTTAAGTATTTGGGTTTTCTGATGAAACTGATCAATTAGTAAAATGCTTCTGCAATAAAAACCAATGTAACGTAAAGAATACTTAAGTCTTAAATGCTGGTTGACTCAACTAAATATATGTGAAATAATAAATGTGAAATTTGTAAAAAAAAAAAATAACAAGACAATAGGTTTTAGTCCAAAGTAATATTGGTCTCAGATCTACTTCAAAACACTGTCTGCACATGATGATGCATTCACTTTACAGGTTATTTCTAATGGAATATTTACAAATCCATTATATACATGTACATAAACCAGCATATAGTATGTGTAATAACACACCATCATATATATATATATATATATATATATATATATATATATATATATATATATATATATATATATATATATATATATATATATATATATATATATATATATATATATATATATATATAAACATGAGCTAACCAGCACTTTGGGCATGTGTTTTGTGCTTCATCTTATTAAAGTATGTAAGATTTAACACATTTAATATTTGAAGCAGATACTTTAGAAAAATTGTAGACCAGTGATATTTAACATTACAAATAAAGGGAAAAAATGGGTCATCAAACTGTACAATATGTGTTAGTAACCTGGTGATGTGCACTTGAAAATCACAGTGCAATGTAATGTACAGTGGTAAATAATGTGAACAACTGTAACAAAAAAAGCATAAGTTTCAAATGATATTTTCCATATTCACATTCTAATGATATGAATATTTTTTTCTGCTCTTTTTAACTGCACTTTATATTTTGCTGCTGCAACTGTGGAATGTCCCCATGGTGGATTAAATAAAGTCTTCTATTCTATTCTATTCTATTCTATTCTATTCTATTCTATTCTATTCTATTCTATTCTATTCTATTCTAATCTATTCTATTCTATTCTATTCTATTCTATTCTATGCTTCTCTTCTCTTTTCTTTTCTTTTCTTTTCTTTTCTTTTCTTTTCTTTTCTATTCTATTCTATTCTATTCTATTCTATTCTATTCTATTCTATTCTATGCTATGCTATGCTATGCTATGCTATGCTATGCTATGCTATTCTAGTCTTTTCTTTTCTTTTCTTTTCTATGCTATGCTATGCTTTTCTATTCTATGCTATGCTTTTCTATTCTATTCTATTCTGTTCTATTCTAATCTAGGCTATGCTATGCTATGCTATGCTATGCTATTCTAGTCTTTTCGTTTCTATGCTATGCTATGTTTTTTTATTCTATGCTATGCTTTTCTATTATATTATATTCTGTTCTATTCTAATCTATGCTATGCTATGCTATGCTATGCTTTTCTTTTCTATGTTCGTTAAAGAATAATGCCTGTTTAGAGGAAAATATGATGTGAACTTAAATCCCATTTGTTGGAAATTATAAACAACGGTCATGAGAACATAGAGTGCTTGAACTGGTGTAAAAGTTAATGATGTGTTTTAAGGTCTGCTTCCAGCTTGAACACATTTTACATTAAACTCCACTTCTCTGAAAACTAGCATAAGCTGACATCTCCTGAGCCTTTTAACTGAATGCTTTCAAACAGGGGTGTCAAAGTTATTTTAGCTCAGGGGCCAAATACAGCCCAATATGATGTGAAGATGATCTAAAACACAGTAATGACCGTGACACAGTTGAAGTTAAGCTAAAGTTACGTTCTGAAAATGTTTCATACAAGTTTACTTTAAAATATAAATAACATGTAGAACCTGAAATGTCTTAATAAAAATAAGGGCAAGTTTAACAATATTATTTCTCAGGTTAATATTTACACATCTGAAGGACAATTTACAGATCACAGTGGAAGGATTTAGTAACAGAATAATTTTCAAAATAGCACTTTTAGAACATTTCAAGTAAGTCAGGTTCTTAACATTTTTTTAATGAAAAGGTGGTTTGTAAATATAAATATCTTCATGTAATTGTACTCAAGGGTGTAACAGCCATTTAAAATGTGGGGGTGTTCTAGGTTGTGGTTCATTAATGATTAAATTTTTTTATATTAAAAAAGTAATATATGGCCTAAAAGAATAACAAAAATTAGTTTCTCCTCAATTCAATTCAAAATTATGAGATAAAAAAGATTTAAAAACTGTACTGTACTTTTTTTTTCTCACAAAAATGTTAAGTTAAATTAAAAAGTAAAACTGCTTTTTTTTTGTCATTAACGCAATAGTACTTCAGACATCAGAAAAGTTTCAAAAGTATCTAAAATAAAGCCTTTGAAAGTGAGTTACTGTGTAGATAATGTTTTTACTCACTTTTGTGGATATGGACAGGAAATTTAGAAAAAATAAATAAATAAAAAATAAATTAATTAAAAAAAAAAAAAAAAAAAAAAAATATATATATATATATATATATATATATAAAAATGCTGAATTTTAAGATAAAAAGTCCAAATTATGAGATAAAATTATTTTAAAAAATCAGACACTGATTTTACAGACACTGTTCCTCTTTTTTCTTACAAAAATGATTTGTCCGTGTCAGGGGAGACGACTAAAAATATGTTCCTCAGGAGGAACATCACTGAAAAAAGTTTGAGAACCACTGACATTAACAAATAGGTAACAAATGGTTAATACATAATGAACAACCCATTTATAAATGGGTAATAAATGGTTAATACATAGTGAATTGTGTGTAGATATTATAAAGTAGGGGTGTCAAACTCATTTTAGTTCAGGGGCCACATACAGATAAATTTGATCTGAAGTGGGCTGAAGCAGTATATATGTAAAAAAACAACATAATATATAAATCATGTCAACTCCAAACTTTTCTCTCTGTTTTAGAGCAAAAAAATTAAAATTTCATTATGAAAACAAAACAATATTAGGCTTTAGTTTAACATTTACACATATATATTCTAACTTATAGATCACACTGGATCTACAGATACACAAAATATTTAGTAATAGGTGGAATATTATTAAAGTTGTACTTACTCTCTTAAGACATTTCCATTTTTTCATATTTGTTCTTATTATTGAAATTTTTTTTGTGAAATTTACAAAGATAAGTTGTGAATATTTATAGTTTATTATGAGATTGAATTGGTCTGACTGTGAATCAAAATGGTTTATATTTAAGTGTATTTTTTGCATTTTAATAAATTAATCCAAAGGGCCAGACTGGACCCTGAGGCGGGCCGGATTTGGCCCCCGGGCCACATGTTTGACACATCTGTTATAAAATGTTACCAGTTCATGTTTATACAAATGATTTCAGTCACATAAAAGTGTTAAATGAGCCTTCACTTATCAAATCTGGCAAAATACTGTGTTAGAAAAACCTGCTGTGAATGTGGAAAATCATGGCCACCACAGCGCACCGCCCCGGAGACTGCAGTGTAAATGCCTGGATGTGTTAGAGTTGGAGCCCAGTCAGATAAAGTCACTGCTGTAGAAATAATATCCTATGTATAATTTAGGACGGTGCTTTAATTGGAGTGATCAGAGGCGTGGCACATGATTCGTGAGTTCAACGCTGAGGAGAGACTTTCCTGAGTCCTTGCTCGAATGAATTATATCTTTAATGCATGTGTGTGTGTGTGTGTGTGTGTGTGTGTGTGTGTGTGTGTGTGTGTGTCAGTTTCAGAGTGAGAGAGAGACTTGGAAGTGAGTGAGAGAGGTAGAAGCAGAGCCAAGTGAATGAGTAAGCAGGCGAGAGACGCTGAAAGACTGACACAGACTAAGGACAGAAATATATAAATATATATATAATCTGGAAGTGCTATTGTTGCACTGCCGCATTGAGACTTGTGTTTTGGGAGTTTGTTCTTGTCTGCATTAACTATTTAACTGAACAATACCTCAGCAAGATGAGTTTTATCAGGGAGGCTTTATACAAATGATGGGTAAATGTGGCTCAAATCACCCCAGACAATCCTAATACAAATATTATGAATTGTTAGTTTAACCAATAAAGACCCAGTCTGACTTTTATGGAAGTTCCCAAATTCAATTTTTGTCCACATTTAACCTTCCTTAAGTGATTAATCACCCTGTATCATAATATTATCCTCTATATCGTTAGCCTCATACCATAATTGCCTAAGTCAATTTTTGGTCAAATTGAGATTTTTGCATAACTTTACTCCCCTTCCACTGCTGCATCATCCAGAACACTCATAATAAAAAAAAAAAACAAGTGCAAAAACATACCTGCCCAAGTCATTCATTTGACTTAGGCAGTTTTGCTACCAGTTTGACTTAGGCAGTTTGAATGTATGCAAAATGGCAGAAAAAAATGCAAAATGTTCTCAGTAAAACTGCCTAAGTCAAAGGCATAATCCGTTTAAGTCAATTTTATTTCATAAAACAAATGATGTTTTCTGTTTTGTTCTTTTTTCATACTTTTCTTCTCATCTACTTGAATGTTCTGTGAAAAAATATCAATAAAAAAAATATGGATGTGACTTTTAGAAAATTTGTTTTTTCTCATTTTCCGAAAACACCAAAAAAATTACTTAGGCAATTATAGTATGAAGCTGACGATTTTTATTTTTTTCAGTGAAAATCAGCTATTTATGCTATATTTTATTTACTGATTATGTACTTTAATCATCATGATGACATTTTATTTAAAAGTTATCATTGTTAAAAACAGATGCAACTTAAAAAAAAAACCTTTTCAGCATAAACTGTGCACATCCACTGTCATTAATCAAACTGGTGAATCAATATTGTAGAAGATGATAGTGTTTCTACAGCATCCATCATAGATGATGACCTGTATTTTATACCAGTTATTTACATGTATTGATAGAATTAATGGGATCAGTATTACCTATGGACCACTGGTAATTCAGAATAATTATGGAGAATGTCTGAGGTCTTAGTCTTGTGCCAATGTGTCATGTCGTGAACAGTGAAGGTGAAGGAGTGTCCATCTTAGTTTCCTGACCTTCACTATCATTGATTCACTTTGGGAAGGTGTCAAACATGCAGTTCATGCAAAAAACAAAAAAAAAGAAAAGAAAATGTTAAAGGAACTGAAGGTGTTTTACTAAGAAGAATGGACATTTGTCATTGATGTTAAAGAGGATGAAGAACTGGTGTATGTAAACTTATGATCAGGGTTGTTTCTGTTGTCAGTGTGATTTTAAAAAGAAAAAAACAAAAAAATCATGATTAATGTCTTTGCAAAACCAATAGCTATGAATGACAGAAAATATTTTGTATTATTGTTCATATTCTTTGAAAAATGGTATATGTATATGAAGTATATGAAGTTATGAGCACAACTGTACTTGTAACATTTAATCATGTACAGTATATGGTCAATAATTTACATGTAATTTAAAGAGAAAGGCTTCTGTTTCAGTAAAGTTAAAAGTAAGAAACCTTTGTGGGCTATTGTGAAAGTGTGTCTGTAATTGTTTTTTTTTTCTTCTTTCCCATCTGTTTATATATCTTGCAGTTCTAATGTTACCTTTAAACAGTGTAGTCTATCACCCATTGTGTCATTAACAATAGATGACATGGATCAGTATATGTGAGACAAGCGAGTCATTGTAACATAATAAAGAGAATTATTACCTAAGATGATGAACAAGAGTTTAACAAAAGACCCTATGATTCTCCTCGGTGATAGTAACCAAACATTTATCATAAGAAAAATGATGTTAATATTGAGTTCGAGCTCATCTTAAGATATTTTTTTTAAACACCTAAGGGAATGTGCTCGTCCTCTGTGTTTGTGTAGCTGCTTTCATGAACGCTTAAAGGAAAGGAAAGTATTGTGATGTTGTACACGAGGAAGTGTTCGATGTGTGTGTGTGTGTGTGTGTGTGTGTGTGTGTGTGTGTGTCAGTGCAGTGATCTATATTGTGTATTTGCAGCGCCGCAGTAGCTCTGCTGTGACTCCTCTTTTCTAATCTTAGGTAGAGTTCAAAACAATGTCACACTGACAGCTCCACGTTAGTCAGAGGGACGCGACTGGCCAGCAGCACGCCAAGGACAGATGAGTCCGACACACACACACACACACACACACACACACACACACACATTTACATGTCTCATGAGGACCATCTTTTTTTTATATATATAAAAAAATAATGATAATAATTTGAAAATTTTATGAAAAAAAATACAATAAAAATGGATGAATGAATAAATAAATAAATAAATAAATAAATAAATAAAATATTAATAAAATCTAAAAATAAAGAAATAAATAATTAAAACAATAATAATGTTAAAAAATAAAGAAATTATAAATTAAATATATATTTTTTAAAATGCATAAAAATAAATGTATGATTATGTTTTAAATGAAACACATCTTTAAATCTGAATTTTGGTCCCCATATTGTCAGAGGTCCCCATGGTGTGACTGTGTAAACATATCAATGTCCCCATAAAGATAAGAACACACACACACACACACACACACTCATGCACATGTAAACCACCGTCAGTTAATGTAAGCCTGTCTGATGCGAAACAAAAGAACAACATTGATCGTATAGAATCATTTACATACTTTACAGGAAGTCATGTGTAGAGGATCCGTGTTGGTATGCGTTTATGTACGCAGTGTGAAATTACTCCAGGGCTAAAATTCCCTTCACCTTTCTATGCCCTTATACAGAATTATTTAGCGTCAGTGAACGTGTATATCCAATGTCCTGCACTGCACCACCACAAACAAAGGGTCGTTTAATCTGAATGATCTGATTAATCAAAGACGCTACGGTGATAATTCCCATAAAACCACACTGTCTTTACTTCGTCTTGTAGATGTGGGAACAGGGGATTTATCCGGCCATCTGTCTTGTTTACTCCTGATTTTCATTCTGCTCCATGCGCAGTACTTTGACAAAAAATTGTTCAGACAGCATACATACACTGTTAGCTGTCGTATAAAAGCCAAAACACCTCAGAGGAAGGTCTTTGTTGGGATAATAGGGGCTAACATTCTTACTCTGACACCAATTTGAGGCCAGGATTACACTTAATAATGCTGAGAGTGCTACAAATGTATTCTGACAGAAGGCGTAAGCATCAACATTACAACAGTGGGCTCCCGACGTGATGGTGCTCACTGGGGAATTCTCTGGAATGATGCTGACAGCCAATCAGTCTCATGAAATACGCGGATGATTTAATCATTTTAGTCATTTGGTAAGTTTTCAAACTTATTTGTGGTAAGGGTCAGTGTGTGGGTGAAGACATGTCCCTGCATTTAAGGGAATGATGGCAGCCTGATAATGGGGAAGAAGTCTAAATATACACATATATTTTTGGATTTAATTGAATATAATAAAGGAATTTTATGTAAATATGATATAGCACCATGGATGTAAAATTTTGTCTTGATGCTATGGACATGTCCATACAAATATTTGGATGTTTCTAAAATGTCCAAACCAATTTTAAACAGGAAATTACATGACATTTAGGAAACAAAAGGTTACTGTATTTTCCAGACTGTAAGGTGACACTTAAAAGACTAATTTCCTCCAAAAACCACAGTGCAACTTATATATTATATGGATTAATTCTGGTTGTGATTAGTGACTGTGAATTTGGACTTATTGTCTCATCATTTTGACTTTTCATCGAATAATTTAGATTTTTTAGCTCATGATTTTGACTTTTTTCTCATAATTTTGACTTTTTATCTCATGATTTTAATTTTTCATCTAATAATTTAGATTTTTTTAGCTCATGATTTAGATTTTTTCTCATAATTTTGACTATTCATCTAATAATTTTGATTTCACTTAATGCACGTTATTTTAATATCATCTCATTTATTATATAACACAACGTTATTTAAAATATTTTAGCAATGTTCTTATTTATTTATTTTATTTATTTATTTATTGTTGCTGTCTCTCGTGCGGAAGTCGTCAAATTATGTCATCATCATTTCTCCCATATATAGCACCATTACATTTACAGAATCTGTCAAATTAAATACTTTGTTAACTGAACAGTTATATTAAAATGATGTCAATCGAGCAGTTGAGGAAGTTGCAAGAAATCATACTTGCCTCTTAGAGAAGGTAAAAAAGTTATATATATATATATATATATATATATATATATATATATATATATATATATATATATATATATATATATATATATATATATATATATATATATATAACCTGCTCATAGTCTAAGGGAATTCTGACGTTATATCAAATATTATCATGTAGTTTATAAATGAACAATGACCAGCCTGAAATGAAAGCTAAAAATGTTTGCTTATACTTGGAGTACTGGTATTTTCTCCCAGTTTGACTGTGATCACATATTTTACGGCTGATTGATCCACAAGAAAACACACTGTGATCATTTTTCACAAGATGATGAAGATGAGTTGTAGGTACTTTTTGCTTCCTCTTTTCACTGATGTAAAAAAAACAACATTTAAGACATTAATATTTTTATTTATTTTAACAAATATCTTCCATTGTCTCGTTGTCTGAACCCGCTTTATCCTCATTAGGGTCACAGGGGGTCACTGTGGGTCTAATCCAGCTACAATGGGTGAAGGCGGGAAAAATACACTGTAGGCATTTTACTGTTATAATTCTGCACTCATGTTAATATGTTACTAAATAATTTACTTGGCTTTAACATCTGGACACTTGCACAGACATTGTTTAGGACAGGGGTGTCAAACAAACTCAGCCTAGTATGGGCTGCACTAATAAAATAGTATAGTAGTATAATAATATCAATGCCAAAAAATGTTCTGTATTTATGAATGGGGGAGAAAAAAAAGCTAAATTCTGCAATAAAAATGTTTAAATCTCCAATTGTACTTGAATATAACACGAACAAATATGAACAACCTGTAAATTCTTAAGAAAAATAACAGCAATGTTGACGATATTATTCTTTAGTTTATCATTTATACATGTCCATCACAACTTACAGATCACAGTAGATCGACAAATATACACATTTAGTAACATGTTGATTATTATCCAAATTCCACATATATTTCAGGTTATTTGCATCTTTTTTGTAAAAGGCTCGTTTTTTTTTCAAACTATTTTACACCAAAACAAAAAGGTTGGTTTCTATTATTTCTACATTATTATAAGTCTCATCCGCTTTAGATTGAATTGACCTAAATTGATTTTAACGTCCTTTATTATTAACTCATTCACTACCATTGACATGTTTGGCGTCAATTCAAATCCAAATAAACAGTCTATACTTTATTTTGATGGGTGCTATACTTATGTAGTCTTAAAGTCTTTTATTATATTATAATGTTATATAATACTATGCTATAATGTTATAATATAATATGTGACCCACCACCATGAAACCAGGCATAAGTGTCTGGAAATCCAAACTGAGTTATCTGTTTAGTTTGGTAGAGTGGAAACTAAGGTTTAAGATGGTGAAAAAATGATGTTTCTTTCACAAGTAGAACCAAAGTTATGGTCATTTTAATATCCACATTTGGACATATTTTGCAATTTGCATATTTTTAGATATTGTCCGTCAAAGTTTTGGACTGTTTTGGGGTAGGAAGTCCTTAGCAACACATAATAATTTGTATCCGATACAAATTTTTCACAGATGTTAAAGGACACTCTGATGGACATGTCACAGAAGTTTTATATATTATAATAATAGGACAGAAGTGCGACGTATCACAATCATTTGGCTTACACCATTGGACAGAACATTCAATATAGGCTTTTACCTCGTACCAAACACTTGGGTGTTTACCCACGGAACGGAGATCGTTTTGTTCAGTGAAAAGAGGTGGAAGTCGGCTTTGTCTTTGCTCAGCAATCCCTGAACTTTTGTCGCCGCTTAAATAATTGACTCAATAAACACCTTTATTGATTGAATTTCAATGTAATGACCACGGGAACTGAACATAGAGGTGTTAAGGTACCGTTTTTTGATAAAATGTAAACACACAGAAAAAATCACCTTCCAGCCTAAATTTGGCTGTAGCTCTGAACGGGTCAGCGCGACTTATGCCTGATTTCGTGTTGAGCAGTCACATATAGTATAATATAGTATAATATTATATAATATTGACTGTATTCTGAGTCAATATTCTCTTCTCATTCACCTGGTTAATATTTTTACATTTCACAAATTCATCCCAGGGGCCAGATTGGACCCTTTGACGTGCTACATTTGGCCCCCGGGCCTTATATTTGACATCTATGGTTTAGGAGGACATTCAATGTGACCAAAACCAAACACACCTGTCCATCATTTGACTGTTCAGTCTTATCACCTGACACAGTTCTGGGCTTCACTGATGCTTTGATGATCTTCTCGTGCACACATCTGACTCGCAGCTCACTCACCTCTGGTTAATGGTAATAGAAAAGGTCAGTAACACTCCTGGGGAATACTATTTCGCCTCTGTCTTTAGGCACACTGTGTGACCTTTAGCCCTTTTTCTGATGATATTTCCGACACATCTTCTATCCTCTTCTGCTAAAAATCAGTCGCTACTTTATCAACTTCACAACTACGGGAATGAAATTATCAAGTTTCGAGGGCAAAGGCAGAAATTAAATCCTGTTTGTATGCTTGTGATATGGTCTCTTTTCTTAAATCTGTTTTTTTTTTTCCCGTTTTCCCCTCCCTCTCCCTCACTCCAAATCTGTTTTCACTCCACTGTGCTGTGAAATTTCAGGACAGCTACCCAATTAATTTCCAGCCACTGGTATGTCAGTCCTATCACTGCAGCCAGCATTACTGTTGACATGTTCGAGAGCGCTTCTGGGATGTATGCCTCATCCAGCACCACTGACGGATAAGCCCATGTGTGCATTTGAAGAGGGGAGGGGGTTTCGGTAATCCATTCTAAACATATTTGTCGCCTTCAGCACGCTGAATCCACACATTCCTCGCCATGACTAAGACTATCAGCACAAAAGAAGCACAAATGGTCAAGGTTGTGCGATGGCTGTCACTTATTTTCTCCTTCAGTGGGATTATTAGAGTTTCTGAAAAAGAAAGATGTGTGTGTGTGTGTGTGTGTGTGTGTGTGTGTGTGTGTGTGTTGGGGGGGGGGGGTAATAACCTGAAGAATCTGGCGACAGAAGATTATGTGGAAATTGTATTATTTAAATGTGTGAATGCAATTTGAGATAAGACAAATGTCCTTTTTGTACATGTTACAGGGATGTTTAGAAGTGAAGCACAGGAGAATAAAACAGCTCTTACAACATGTCAACTGATGAATCAAACAGACTGAATCAAAGCGCCTGTTTTGAAAGCCTGTCTGCCTTTTAGAGTAAAAAAAAAACAAAAAAAACCAAAAAAAAACACAAACCATGTCAGTAATAATATGTTGTCTTTCTTTGATCTTGCTTTCTCTTTACTACTTCTGTCAGTATGCGGCACTAATTGAACTCTCGGTGCTACACAAGGCTGCTTTTCTATTATATTCATAGATACTGACTGCGTTCGGAGCACTCCCTGTATTTTTAATCTACTGTATAAATGCATGTCTTTAGGCGGTAACAGGCTGTCTGTAGCATGTCACTATGTCGCTTCACGTACTCGTTAGCTGTCATGCTGTTGTGTGTAAATACGCCGTACTGTGTGTGTGCATTAATTGTTAAATCAGTTGGTATCAGATTTCAAAATGAATGCAGCATCTGATACGGTTTATTAAATAATAGTTGTAATCTGATTATGTGAAATCAGGTTAACACACCTGGATTTTAACTGAATATTCCAACGTAAACCCATTATTACCTTACCCCCCCCCCCCCCCCCACAAAAAAAAAAAAATGGCTCTTGCTGTTGTTGTTGGTTTGGTTTGTTTCGTGCTTAACATTCTAGCAGCTGAACTACTGGTTGAATTCATTCAAAATTAAATTAATTAATTGCCATGATCGAGAATTAGATGGGATTATATTCTGGGAAAAATAGGTCAAAATTGAGATTTTTTTAAATTAATTTTTAAAATCTTTTTTCTTCTCCAATTTACTTATAATGATCAACAATTGAAGTGTCAATAAATAAATCTGTCTGTAATATATAACAGTGCTCTTTTTTCTTTTTTTTTTTTACATAAAGTGTAATTCAGTCATTAAATGTCCTGAATCTTACATACTTTAATAAAATAAATCTTAAAATAAATGACTTTAGTGCTGGTTAGTTAATGTTTTTAATATATATGATGGTGTGTTATTCCACATATATGTTGGTTTCTGTACACGTATACAATGGATTAGTTAATATTCCAACCTGTAAAGTGAATGGATGATAATTTGCAGACAGTATTTTGAACCACTTAAAACCTATTCTCTTGTTCATTCTAAGAAATGTATATTTTGACCAAAGACTTATCGTGGAAACTTGATCCAACCATCATTTAAGACTTATGTTTTATTTATCAGTAACACACATGTGGTAAAATTTAATCAGTTTTATTCCAGAAGTATTTTACTTGTAAAGCAGTGTAATCTATAAACATATCTAGAGGCAGTTTATGCTCTGACATCAGCATGTGCAAAGACATGATGACATCAGCTGGATGGACGCCAAAAATATGCTACAATACTGTACGAGGGGCGGAGTTTGTTATGTCTAACACCAGTTGTTCTGATTTATTTTGTTCTTTTACATCTGCACATGTGGAAAAACAAAAGGAAAACATGACAGAAAATGACAATATTAGGAAGTTTGATTATATACATATAGTATGTACCTTTAAAGAAATCCAATAACGGACTGAAATGTCTAAACCGGGGTGTTTTTTTTACTAGCATTACGCTACCAGTCAAAAAATTTGACTCATTTAAATGACATGAGATGGACATCGGATGGCCAAAAAGTACTCGGCATCACTAGGAAGTCCTTTAAGAAGTCTACTGTACCTCACGAAGCTCATCCAGAGAATGTCAAGAATGTGTGAGGAAGCAATAAAAGCAAAATGTGACTATTTTGAAGAATTTAAAATATCGAAAAAGATTTGAGTTTTGTCAAATTTTTTTAACTCCATAACTCCATATGTGTCAATTCATGGATTTGATGTTTTCAGTTAAAATCTACAAAGTATATAGTCATGAAAATAACTGTCCAAGTAATGAAGCAAACCTGTATGTGGAGGACATGTAGATAAAACTGTGAGAAAGTGAGAGTGAATCTTACTATCACTATCCTCCCCCAAGCAGATACACTAGCAAGAGTGTGTGTGTGTGTGTGTGTGTGTGTGTGTGTGTGTGTGTGTGTGCACTCAGCCCCCGATCTATAGAGTACAGTAATGTATCATACTCTATAAGTCTTTTTCCTTCAGTGGGATTATTAGAGTCTGTTTCAAACTGAGGGTCGGGTCTCAAATTAGGTCATGGAGCTGTTTTTATTGGGTCGCCCATTGTCAGAGTACATAAATAATGATAATATGATGAACAGCCCGGGCCAAAAAACTCCACACCTGGATTTAACTGAACAAACACTTCAGGTTTTTCCATTGAATAAGTGCAGTGAGTGAACTGCAGTGATTACTATGTTTCAGTTAAGAAAAAAAAAAAAAAGAAAAAGTTATTTAACCCAAATATTATGCAGTTACTTAAACAACCATCAGTTACGTTCGAGAACACAAAAACTGGAATGTGCTTCAGAAGAAAAAGTCGATCTGGTCTGGGGCCATTCCATGTCAAATCATCCAATGTGTTTGAGAAATTTAATCTGATTTTGCTGAAACTTAGTCCTAGGGGTAAGTCTGGCAAGAAAAGATGATTCTCCAACTTTTATGTTAATCGGACCAACTGTATGATTTCAATGTCATTAGATAAAACTTGGTCAGATGTTAAATTTGAGATTTGGATTCCTTAAAAGATTTCTGACAGAATGACACCTGTTTCATGAAGATCGGAGCAGTAGTTCAGAAATTATTGCAGTTAGAATAATGGCGACCATAGCAAAAATCGCTAAAATCGGCAGAATGTTGGCGGCCATATCTCGGAGACAGTTGGTCCGATTAACATAAAAATTGGAAAATCATCTTTTCGTGCCAGACGTACCCATAGGACAAAGTTTCAGTCAAATCTGAGGGGGTAAGATTAAACCCATTGTATGAAGTGACTTGGAAAGAAAACACAGAAAGAAAGTCCAGTTCCTCTTTCTTTTCCTTTTCAACAAATAACATGGAAGACCAGATACTTATTTTGTAATAATTATGAAGCAGTAACTCATCTGAATCAATATACTAATTAAATTTGATCATATGAAGAACAGCAGGATGTAAAAGAATCAAAAATGAGCATAAGAGTTCACTTGCTCCAGGCAGCCATCTTGGAATATCTTCCCACAACAATCCCAGCAGTGTGGAATATGTGCGTCATCATGACAGGATAAGTCAAAGACAAGGCACAGAGTGATGGGAAAAACATTAAAGAGGAATGAAATGTTCCCAGTAACTTTATTCTGAATTAAGTTTCATTCAGAATACTCATTTTTAAATGAAATTAGGTGTTTGCACAGTCAGAGGAGAAGTTCCATTTTTACAATTTGGATCTTATTTCAGTGATAAAACAACATAATTTTACTCACCCATTTCAGTTTGTAATTTAGAGGACATCCGACGATATTGTATTTTCACCTCTGCCTCTGCAGTTTCTATCCAGAGGCCGTCAGACAAATGACGCTGACACACTGGTACACCCGCTTTTAAAATCTTTTATTTAATGTATTTTTTTTTTACTGCCATTTTATTGTTGCATATTTTTAAATAATATATTAACTATTTATGGTAACTTTTTTTTTCTTAGACCCTTTTATTCTTGACCCTTTTTTATGAAGATTGTGGATTGCAATTGGAGTACATGGGACCAGAGAAACATGTTTTGTTTCTATGAATGACTGGAATGACAAATAAAATCTGAATCTGTTCCCTGCATCTTCCTTTCTAACACTTCCTCATCCATATACTCAGGCTCAAAACCATGGCGACACCTATCATATTCAAAGTCGTCTTCAAATTCAAACCCCTCACTCTTCTGCTACAGAACTTTTGCTAGCAACAACAAACTGAATGAATGAATGCTAACGGCGCTAAGTGATGATGTCATCAGTTTAGGGCTCCAGGTAAAGGTCAGTTTTATGCCTTGTCTGTTTTGTCATGTGACTTCCTGTTTTATTCTAACTCTCCTCTTGTTTCAGGTCACTTGCCACTTCCCTGTGTGTTTTTCCCACCTGTATTATTGTCACCTTTGACCTCTGTGTGCTCACATGTTCTCCATTACCTCATGTATATATATGGTCTGCTTTCCCCCCTTGTCTTGTGTTTCATCCTCTCGTACTTCTTCAGCTTTGTTCACAGATTTTTAAGAATTTCACAGCCTTGTTTCTACATTTTTGTTTCCTCGTTTAGAGTGATTTTCAGTTTGTAAGGTTTTGGACTCCCTTAGTTAATTACATTTTATAGCTGTTTGATTACTGGTGAGATTTTGTGTTTGATTTCTTACTTTATCCAATTGATTATTTAAGTTTTATAACTGTAGTGTAGTGTATTTTTTTTATTTAACTTTCATAGCATTTAAGGTTTTTCTCAATTTCCTCCCTTTAGAGTGATTTTCTGTTATTAAATATTTCACATTTCACATGAGTAATTGTTTTCCTTCTTTTCTGGAGTTATTTTGTGTTGGCCTGTTTCATAGCTTGTTTGTGGTTCTTATGGACGTGTGAATAAAGTTCATTAATTGTACGCCCTGCATCTGACTCCTCATTTCTGAGGCATCCCATCACGTTGGGCTTCCAAGCGCTTCTGAGCATACACATAACCAGCAAACATTTTCACAGAGAAAAAGCCCAACAATTCAGGAATCCACGGCCAGATGTGCAATTGACTTGGACGCTGGATGTAAGTAATACTTATTTTTCAATTTTCAATTCAATTTAATTTAATTTATAAAGCCCTAAATCACAACAAAGTCTTATCATGCCTTTGACCAGTAATCATAATCAAGTAATCACATGGGTACAGTAGATTTAATATTGACTTTAGTAAGTTTTAAGTGAGTTTTATATGATATGAACGTTATGAACATGAGTTGCCTAGGTGTTATTGTTCATTTGAGTAACTAAACCTAATACATTTTATATATATATATATATATATATATATATATATATATATATATATATATATATATATATATATATATATATATATATATATATATATATATACAGCACCACATGGAAGCTTCTATCAGGCATCATAGCGACTAAGATGAGTAGGCACATGGAGCAATACATGAGCAGAGCACAGAAAGGAATAGGCAACAACACCAGGGGAGCCAAACACCAGCTACTGGTTGACAGGGCAATTGCCCGAGATTGCAAGACGAGGAACACCAACCTGTGCACTGCCTGGATTGATTACAAGAAAGCCTATGACTCAATGCCACATACATGGATACTGGAATGCTTAAAACTGTATAACATCAACAGGACACTAAGAGAGTTCATCCAGAACTCAATGAGGCTGTGGAAGACAACTCTGGAGGCCAACTCAAAGCCAATTGCACAGGTGAACATCAGATGCGGCATTTACCAAGGAGATGCTCTGTCCCCCCTGCTGTTCTGCATAGGCCTAAACCCCCTCAGCCAGATCATCTCAAAGAGTGGCTTCGGATACCAGTTCCGAAGTGGAACATCCATCAACCACCTCCTCTACATGGATGACATCAAGCTGTATGCCAAGAATGAGCGTGACATTGATTCCCTAATTCACCTCACCCGGATCTACAGCAAAGACATTGGGATGTCATTCGGACTAGATAAATGTGGGCGGATGATATCTAGAAGAGGAAAGGTGATCACAACTGAAGGGGTTGACCTACCTGAAGGGAATATCACAGATGTGCAGGAAAGTTACAAATACCTAGGGATCCCACAGACAAATGGTAATCATGAGGAGGCAGCTCGGAAGTCAGCCACAGCCAAATACCTACAGAGGGTAAGACAGGTCCTGAAAAGTCAGCTGAACGGCAAAAATAAGATCCAGGCCATTAACACCTATGCCCTGCCAGTAATCAGATACCCAGCTGGGATAATATCCTGGCCACTGGAAGAGATACAAGCCACCGATATCAAGACAAGGAAACTCCTTACCATGCATGGAGGGTTCCACCCCAAGTCCAGTGTCCTGAGGCTGTACACTAAGCGAAAGGAAGGGGGCCGAGGACTAGTAAGTGTCAGAACTACTGTCCAGGAGGAAACGGCGAACCTCCAGGAATACATCAAGAAAATGGCCCCCAATGACCGACTGCTAAGTGAATGCCTCAGGCAACAAAAGCCCAGTAAGGTCGAGGAACCAGAGGGGCTATCATGGAGGGACAAACCCTTGCATGGCGTGTACCATCGACAAATTGAGGAAGTGGCTGATATGGAAAAGACATACCAGTGGCTGGAAAAGGCTGGACTAAAGGACAGCACAGAGGCGCTACTCATGGCTGCACAAGAACAAGCCCTGAACACCAGAGCAATAGAGGCCGGGGTCTACCACATCAGACAGGACCCCAGGTGTAGGCTGTGTAGAGAAGCCCCTGAAACAGTCCAGCACATCACAGCAGGGTGTAAGATGCTGGCAGGCAAGGCATACATGGAGAGGCATAACCAGGTAGCGGGCATACTGTACAGGAACATCTGTAAAGAGTATGGACTGGAGGTCCCAGGGTCAAGATGGGAGAACCCCCCAAAGGTGACAGAGAACAAACAGGCCAAGATCCTGTGGGACTTCCAGATCCAGACTGACAAGATGGTGATGGCCAATCAGCCTGACATAGTGGTGGTGGATAAACATGAGAAGACAGTGGTGGTGATAGATGTAGCAGTCCCCAGTGATAGCAACATCAGAAAGAAAGAACATGAGAAGCTTGAGAAATACCAAGGGCTGAAAGAGGAGTTAGAGAAAATGTGGAGTGTGAAGGCAACAGTGGTACCAGTAGTGATCGGAGCATTAGGGGCAGTGACCCCCAAGCTGGGAGAATGGCTCCAGCAGATACCAGGAACAACATCAGAGATCTCTGTACAAAAGAGCGCATTGCTAGGAACAGCTAAGATCCTGCGCAGAACCCTCAGGCTCCCAGGCCTCTGGTAGAGGACCCGAGCCTGAAGGAGACACCGCCCACGTGGGGCGAGAGGAACATTTTTATATATATATATATATATATATATATATATATATATATAATAAAACCTATGATGGGAGCATTATATGATATCAATAGTAGTTTCCAAATGCAAAGTAAAATATTTTGACAGAATAATGTGCATTTGTATAAATTATTGTCAATGTTGGCTGCTGGTAGCTCATTTTGACAGGGATGCTCATTTTGACAGAACATCGGCCTGACAATCACGATACAGACTGTGGATGGCTCGAACAGAGAACTTCTGACTGAAACGGAAATGGCAAAACCATATCCCAAAAGACATCTAAGAAAACAAACATGTATTGGCTGCATATCGGTGCCACATCCACTCCCGTTATATAAATGCATTCTCCAAATGACACCAAACTGAAACATGTAAGTAAATTACATTATTTTTCAGTCAAAGGTCCAAATTTATAACAACACAACTTCTCCTTTAACCTTTATTCTCAATTAAACAGGGATATAAACGATTATCTAAACAAGCCTTATGTCTGCACTGAATTGGCAGCATTTCCAGGGTGGACCCCACCTTCACCCATAAGGTGTGTGGCTCAGGTAGTAGAGTGTCAATCAGTGACAAAACTGTCCACAGGTCAAAACACGACACTGGACACTAAATTGCTCCCAGTAGGCTGTGGCAGTGGCTTACATGGTGGCAGTTGCCCATTTGGGCATTGAGGGTGTGTGTGCATGGGTGAAAGTGCTATGGGCACCCTGAAGGTGGAAAGGTGCTGCATAAGTACAGTTCATAACATAGCTGGGATAGGCTCCAGTGACCCCCATGACCCCAGTGAGGATAAAACATGTGCACATAATGAATGAATGTTAATTGCTTTTTGTTTTTGTTTTTTTATCTTACCCAGTATTGGTTGGGAGAGATTATTGTAATCATTGTGTATCTGTCTGTCTGTGTATGTGTAATTGAATTTCAGTTGAAATTAATTGTGAAAGTGACATTTGGGAAATGTTAAAATCATTGGACGTCACCTTTAACAGAGACTCAGGGTTAAACAAACAATTTCCTGTTGTTAATTTACTGAATCTAGGTCGTATTTAACCGTTTTAATCAGCTTTGACTAGTCATGTTCATACAATGTTCTTACAAATGAGATAAGTAATTAAAAGTTGTATGTTATTATGCTTCAAGACAGGGTAACACATGTTGTCGTAGAGGTTTTATGTTGTTAAATGTAACAGAAAATTAGCTTTTTTTTTTTTAATGCAAATGAGCTAAAATTCAGATGTGCTGTATATATCAGGAGAAAACATGGCACAGAAAGAAGACCATTCCAATTAGGGGTTTGGTGCAGGAACACATTTAGGCTTAGCCGATGTCTAATTGGCAAAACAAGTTAATAGTAGAACAAAAAGAGTGGGCATGTTTCCATGTAATGCAGTGTCAGGAGTGCAGCCATGTGGAGAGGCATCATGACAGGAGTGGTATACAATATCTCCGCCTGTCAGGAAAGAGTCAGGACTCAGGGATGTTTGTGCTTGTTACTGCTGCAATGACAAAGCATCTTGTTATATCCCATCATTTTACACAGTACAACAAAAATACGAAACGCGTCAGGAGGTTGAACCGCTGTAAACGTGAGCACTTCCTGTCTGTTGGCTTCATTTTGGGAACATCTGCTTGGATCGTACAAATTGACTGCCCTAAATAAGGCCGACGCAGAATTATAGACCCTCACTTCCAGGCTCAGTAATCTGAAATGCCTTTTTTTTTTATCATATCCTAAATCTTTGGCAGTCTGGACTCAGGAAAAACACAGAATAGTTTTGTTTTAATGCTCTCCTCTTAAATCAGGGGTCTCAAACTCATTTTCTTCTTGGGCCACATTCAGCCTGATTTGATCTCCAATGGGCCGGACTGGGAAAATAAAAACATAATAACCTTTAAATAATGACAAGTCCACATTTTTGTTATTGTTTTAGTGCAAAAAAACCACCCACTAAATTAAGAATATACTTTTATAAAGTATCCAAATATTTTAAAAAAAGTTACATTTCATAAGGAAAATAAATATTTTCCCTCAACTTATCATTAGTCCATGTGTTTTATTATGGATCAGTTCTACAAAAACACTAAACTTTTAATAACAGGAGCAGAAAATGGTTCAAATTGTGTCTAATTTTCTTTAGATATTTCACTTTATTCACATTTTATTGTTACAGGATACTTTGTAAATATAAATATTTTTGTAATTTAATATTTTTTTACAGTCAAACAATGACACAAATTGAAAGTTGTCATCATTTACAGGCAAAGAAAAAACTGAGAAGAAAACATGGAGTCATTTAATAGGTTATTTTGCTCGTCATCCCTCGGCCCGGATTGAAACTGCCGGCGGGCCGCATTTGGCCCCCGTGCCGCATTTTTGAGACCCCTGTCTAAAATGACACGTCTTTTCCTAAATGCCACATTTCACCAGAGCTGAGGTGGGTATCAGGGCGGGAACAGTAGCCTTTGTTTTGTGGCTTTTTTTTTCAAATCAGGAGACTAAATATAAGTATAAATGACCTGACACTGTTTTCAAGAAGCCCCTTTTACACCAATATCACTCAGATATTCAACCTATTGTCAGTGTGATTGGTCAGAGTCTCAGACCACTTGAATTACATAATAATAATAATAATAATTATAATTATATATATGAAGAGTCCATTGGCAAAAACAGATAACTCCAGTTTTAATTTTTTACTCTACATTCCAGGTAATACTCATTGATTTTATATATTATTTATTCAATTTAGTGGAACTTACCAAATGAAATCAATAATATATCAAATCAATGACACGTTAGGAAGTTGAACCGATGTAAACGTGAGCACTTCCTGTCTGTTACGCATCTGCTTGGATCGTACAAATTGACTGCCCTAAATAAGACCGACGCAGAATTATAGACCCTCACTTCCAGGCTCAGTAATCTGAAATGCCATATTTTTTTTATCATATCCTAAATCTTCAGCAGTCTGGACTCAGGAAAAACACAGGATAGTTTTGTTTTAACGCTCTTTTCCTAAATGCCACATTTCACCACAGCTGAGGTGGGTATCAGAGCAGGAACAGTAGCCTTTGTTTTGTTTTGGGGTTTTTTTCCTCCTCTTCTTTTTTATTTAAAGTCTTGCACACTGCAGTTAGGCTGTCAACCTGCATGAACACCAAAGTAGAAAGGCCAGGAATAGACATAACAGACAGCTGGTGACAAAAACACAAGCGAACAGGAGGAAACAACACCTGCATTAACAACACACACTCCCTCTAAATCATCAGGTTCACTTTATCTCTGGTGTAAAAAGTTTTACTTAAGGTGAAAAGAGCAGGAAACTCATGAGGCCACGACTAATGGCTTTAGAAGCTTTGTGCAATTTACATTATCCACACATTATTTTTAAGCCATGTGGGTGGGAAACTCAGACTCAAAATATAGACATACTTTAGTTTGACATATTTATACTTAAAGCTGCCAGGGGAAAAAACAGCAGGGTTTGACAATATAAACTTTCCTTCTGCATCTCTCTCCTATGGATCCAAATCAGGAGACTAATGCCCTATTCGCATGGGATAAGGATTACCTATGGATCACTGGTAATTCAGAATAATTACGGAAAATGTCTGAGTTCTTAGTCTTGTGTGAATGCTCCATGTCCGTGATTTGCTCAGTAATAATTCCGCCGCAAATTACCTACTATGTTTTGGGTGAAAAACAGATGTCCAGTGATAATTTAAGTCCTGTGTGAATGCGTATGTCTGTGTTTGTGTTTTTGTTTTTCTGGAGTTAATATTGGAGGAAGCTGCCGAAATTGTGTGGCAGCATGTGGCAAAAGGAAGATATGGTCACACCATATTTATAATATTTATATTTAATATATTTATAGCTATCTGAAGTTGTCTCTATAGATTCAGTCTGCTGTTTTCCAGAGGAAAGGCCTCCGCTAAGAACTGCCGATTCTGTAATCTGGAGACTGTTTTAATCTGCACTGACCCCGAACGTATTTTGAAGGCGTGCAGCAAATTTACAAACTGCATCCCTGCCAATGGCATTTACCACCTTTATTCTTATGCATACTTTGTTTTCATACTCCCTTATGTATTGAGACCAAACAGGATGTTGTGAATTTATGATATATCTGTTCATAATGTCTGTAATTTCTGTGAATTACAGACGCTTGTTTATCCTGTCCGAATATGGCACACAATAACACAGAGGTACAGGAGTAATTGCGAATTACCAGTGGTCCACAGATAATACTTATCCTGTGCGAAAAGGGCATAAATATAAGTATAAATGACCTGAAACTATTTTCAAGAAGCCCCTTTTCCACCAATATCACTCAAATATTCAACCTTTGGTCAGATTATATATACTGTATATATATATATATATATATATATATACATACATACATACATACATGCACATTTCTTTGCTAACCATTTGCATAGTCTATACTGTGATGCACAAAAAGACACAATGCACAATGTGTCCATACGATTCCCCTTATCCCTTAATGCGACAAAAAAAAATTACATTAAAATTAAAAATACAAGGAGGAGAAGAGGTAGAAGCGCTCCTATATAAGCCTGACTCCTGGAGGAGGATCACAGCCTCTATACTGTTGATACAAACAGCTGAGGAAAACAAAAGCACAATAATTCTTATTTAAGTCTATTCATCAGTATTGATAAAATCAGCACCGAAAGTGTAAATATTTCACAGCTTCACAACTGGACACTGACTGCCTGATCGCACCATTAAACAATTGACCAGCTCATAATGGATTATAGAATAGTGCAGACTGTGAGAAAACAACGGCTGTCCTTTCTAAATTTGAACAAAATAAAGCTGTGTTTCCTGGCAGCTTTTCACTGAAGCTTTGGAACAGGACGACCCTGTTGGCCTGTTCTGACAAACTCCACCTCATAATGCAGACTTCAAAGCCTCCTAAACTGGGACACATCTTAAAATGGTTAACCTATATTTCTTAGGATTTGATCTGTTTCCGATAAAACTAAGGGTTTTATCCCACCTAGAAGTTCACATGTTGGATATCTCCTCAGAGCACACCGGGAAAAACAATGAAGGAATTCCACAGCGAGACACTCAGGAAGTGTGAGTGTGGGATCGAGAAGAAAGCTGAGTTTAGCAGAATGGCTTCATAAGCATAGCAGTTCCCTAACCTCAGCTTAATGGGTGACTTGATATCCTCAGCAAACAGGGATCAATTCACTCTATTTGCTTTTCATTTCCAGAGAAAATAGGTGCTTCATTCCTGGTATTCCTGGCCAGTGGTTGTTAATGGCACAGTCCTGCTCCTTCATGGCTCCCACAAATCATTCAGCACCGCAGCAGTTCATGCAGACGACACTAAGCCTATTAATTATATCTGCAACACCAACCAATTTATGCTAACGCCTCGATACGGAATTTATTTAGTCATATAAGGCTTAGGTTGTCTGCTCGGCTCATTCTTTAGTATTCACGTCTGTGGTGGTTCTTCAGATTTGGGCTCATAAGTGAACATGACAGAGAAGAATCTATATATTTTTAGTTTAAACAATATCATAGTAAATGTTTATGTTGTTGTTATCGTCTTAGTCAAAGGTATAAGGTTAGTGGATATGTTATTAGTACTATTAGCAATCAGGGAAGAGATTGGAAAACCTTTTTTTTAAAAAATCAGTTAGCTTGATTTCTTGGAATAATTTTCTTGTCTGTTTATTGATTCTGCCTTTGTTAGTGATGTCATCACATGCACGCTGCATTGTTTTGGGCAGAACGTAGCTAACATGGTGTCGAGCAGATGTGGAAGGTAACTAATAATAATAATAATAATAATGATAATAATAATAATAATAATAACTATTACCCGATCGAACACATTATCTAAACAGTAACTCACTTTTAAAGAATTTATTTTAGATACTTTAGAAACTATTCAGATTTTACCTGATTCAATAAGTATTATTGCGTTCATGACAAAAAAAAAAAGTTTTACATTTTACTTTATTACAATTGAGAAGTTGTATTTTTTTTCTTCACTTTATTTTAGTAGAGGAGTTGAATCAATACTTTTACTTTAAACACCTCTGAGTGTTTCTACCTCAACACCAGAAGTAGTAAAAGTACTCCCATCCTGTACTTAAGTAGAAGTACAGCTACTTGTGTGAAAAAATACACACAAGTACTGATTCAACTCTTCTACTCAAGTAAAAGTAAAAAAGTACAACTTCTTAATTGTAAAGTAAAAAGTAAAACTGCTTTTTTTGTCATGAATACAATAATACTTAAAATCAGAAATGTTTCAAAAGTATCTAAAATAAAGCCTTTAAAAGTGAGTTACTGTGTAGATAATGTGTTTGATCGAATCACAGTTACTCAGTTTTGTGGATATGGGCAGGAAATTTACAAAAAATGGGGGAAGAAAAGTCACAATTGTTGTAAATGTGAGATAAAAATGCATAATTTTAAGAGAAAAAGTCAAAATTGTGAGATAATAGTCATATAACCATTCACAGCAATGTATTTTTCATACTGTCACATTTATTTAATTTGTAACTTAATTGAGTCTATTCAGAGAAAGTAAATAGTTTAAAGTGCAGATATTTGTACAAAAATATAGGGAGTAGAAGTAAAAAGTTGCCAGAAAAATAAATACTCAAGTAAAGTACAGATACCTAAAAAATATAACAAAGTACTTTTAATTAGTTACTTTACACCTCTGGAAACACTCCACTTGAAATAATTTCCATTTCTTCCCTCCAATATCCTCAAACATTTGTCCACAACATACAGTTCATTTGCAGGAATGTCACGTATTTGATATACTAGTTAGTGATGCTTGTGAATCTATTGGCAGAGCAAACACCAGTTTGTTCTGCTTTGTTGGCCCACCAGGCCAGTTCCAGTGGGGCCAACAAATGCCCTGCTGCCTTAAAATAAGGTTTCTGAAGGTAAGGAGGTGAGGTACACAACAGCAGGAGACATGGAAGAGTTAGTAAAGAATCATAAGTTTCATATTCAATTTTTTTTTTTGCAGAGATAGATATACCTTTTGTATTTATTTATGTAAGTATGTATGTATATGTTTTGTTTTGTAGTTGAAATGTTTTGTCCCCTCCTAATAACCTTGCGATAGTTTCCATGAGTCGCCCTTTTTGCACTTTTTGCAAATAAATACTGTGAATACTGAATACTGTGAATATATAAAAGAGAGTTAATGCAAACCAACCTGTTTATACTCTATTATTCCTTCACCCAAGTGATCAGTAAGAGAATTGATAAGGAATTAGATCAATAAGTAAAGGCAATAATGGATTCATAATCATTAAATTCTTATTGATTCCCATCCATATCAATTCACACTGCAGGTCAAAATACGTAACGAATTTTTGCTGCAATTTTTTTTTGTTTGCATGGTTGTTGACAATACAATTTAAATCCATCTGCCATCAGACTCATGCGTGAACAATCTACAGACATGAATTTACATGTGCAAAAGAAGATGTGGCACTGTGTTCCACTTCCTCCAGCGCAGAATGGTGATGTGTGTTGAATTCCAGTAGCTGTGTTTCCATTACCCTCAGAAATGTATAAAATGTAAATTGATTAAACACTAGTAATGGAAACACAGAAACTCTCAAAGATTATACATATAAAAAAAGTTTATATATTCACATGAGGGTGAGATTTGAGACATTTTGACATGGAATAGAAACACATTTTGTACATTAATCACAGGCATGTCATGTCCAATACTACAGAAGATTCAATAACATCATCACATATATAGTATTTTACTAGAATTACAGCATATCGCAAGCCATCAGAAGCCAAAGGAAAGACTTACAAGTACAAATTGTAGAGATATCACTTCAATTTTAAACAAAATGCAACATTACAAAACATCAGATATTAGGGCTGGCTGCCGATTCAATTCTTGTACGATTTTTTAGGTGCCGATTCGATTTAAATTGGGATTCTTCGATATTCCCCATGTTTTGTTTGCCTTTTTAACACTAGACCACATGAAAAAGCTGAATGATGTTGCCTACAGATCATATCAATAGCCATATTTCCTCCTAAAAATGCACATCATATGTGACTCAGTTCAGATTTATTGAGCAGTAATATATTTGAACCAGACTTCAGGAAGTAAACTGTGACATTTATCTGCACACAACACAAATAGGAGCCTTTAAATTAACATACTTCATAATAAAGTGCACTTAAACTCTCATTTCACAGCCTGGACTGACAAATGTACAATATAAAATATATTTTCTCCAGTATTTATTTACCTTATTTAGCTGTTCATGCTCTGCATTTACCTCAAGTTAGTGTCTTGCTAAATGTGCAGTAACATTTGTGGTGTGTGGTTACAGTTTACAAATATCTTTCCGCATGTCCAGCTCTGCTCTTCCCTTCTGTTAGAAAGCCTACACAGTTTAATTTTTGTTGATTGTTTAATTATATTTATTCAGGAACAACTCATTTTTTCCAAGTTTTCAGATATCCCGTGCTGTTGAACGCATCAGAGATGTTACGACGGTCCTGAACGCATCAGAATTAGCCACCGTGTTGTTACTTAGCAATTGTGCCTTGGGTGTCATCTCACCCTCTTTTTCCCAACTCTAATTCATATACTCCTGGTTTATTAACGTGTGTAAATACCACAAGGTGATATTAATAACACAATAGAGTTGGAATAGATATTAGCATAGTGTGTTGTTTATCTGCGCATAAGTTAATGCTGTTTAATGCTGGCGTGTTGTTGAAGCTAATATGCTAATTAGCTAGCTGTAAGATGATTTTTCTGTATTACATGACACATATTAAACATTTGAGTGACTCATACAGTCATCTACGGTCTTTACAAGTGTTAATTTTTTCCCACCCGGATTAAAATGAATCATTTAAACATGATTTAATTTAATGATCATAAAACAAAAAATCCCGATACATATGTAAACTGATTTTTTTCTCCCACCCCTATTAGATATGCATCTGATTAAAGACCACGTATAAAAGTGGGTCTAGGTCTAATCTGATTTATGCTGTTATGACAATAACACCAAAAAAAATATCCAACCCAGGTCAGTTTTATCTGACTTAGATGTGAATAGGATATTAGTTATGACAGAAAACACATGTTACTAACCTCTGTTTTTCTTGTTTTGTTTTTTTTCCCTCCACTTTTTCCTCCTGGAATGTTTAAACAGTATTGCTGATTTACATTTATTTTATGAAATGATAAGCCCCAAAGATAAAATGTGATAATTTTTTTTAATATAAATTTCGGTTAAATAAACTAGGAAATAAATGACAAAATTGCTCCTTGTGTAATGTTTTTCAAAATGGATGATAACACTTTATACATATAGGCCTACACACAGTACATTTATTTAAGAGATGTATAAATCTGAATGTGAAAAATGAACATATTCTAATGTGTGGACAGTGTTTTGAGGTACAACTGATATTGCAGAAACAAATATTCCTTTTGATTAATAACCAGGATCTCATTAATTCATAGTTTCACATTCTGATCCAGTACTTTACCTTGAAAACTATAGTGCACTGGTACTTTTGACTTCATTTGAATGTATTTGTGAGTCAAATTTAGTAAAATAACAGTGCTTATATTCTAGGAAGAGCTTTCTTGTAGATTAAAAAACCCATCTGATTGAATACATTGTGGTTTGTATGTTTTTCAGTTTCGTTAGACTATGCATGTGATTGTTTTCTTAGAAAAAAAAAAACAGAAATAAAAAGATGACAGAGGTGGAGAAAGAGGAGATAAAGCAAATAGCAGTGCTTTTGAGTTCTTTTTTGAATATAGTTGTGTGTCTAAGGAGGTAATATGAGTCTCTCAAGGGTCCTTCCTCCACCCAACAGGGTCTGGAAAAGTTCTAGTTTATACACACTGCACTGGAAAAAGTAAAACATTGAATCAATTTAAAAATTCTTCTTCAATTTTGACCTTTTATCTCATGATTTTGACCTTTATCTCATAATTTGGACATTTTATCTGATAATTTTGACTTTTTATGTCGTAATTTTGACATTTTATATCAGAATTTTGACTTTTTATGTCATGGTTTTGACATTTTATCTTATAATTTTGACTTTTTAGCTCATAATTATGGCTTTTTATGTCACAATTTTGACTTTTTATCTCATAATTTTGTCTCATTATGGCCACACATACAAAAAACATCTAGTTGAATGAACCAAAATTGAATTGCATAGGCTTAGGGTTATTTTAATTTCCTTTAATTTAATTCGCTCAACTAGACGTTTGTATTTGTGACCTATTGGAGAAGAATTTTCAAGCTTATTCGATGTTTTCCTTTTTTCAGTGCGTCTGCATTTGTGCAGCTGAACACAATTGTTTAAAGAACAAATCAGTGAAGAATCCTGACTGATCAGTCTATGGAAACACAACGCATGGTATAGCCTAGGATACAGTGTGTAACAAAAAAAAAAAAAAAAAGGATTTGTTGCCGCTTAATTATCTAACAGCACTTTGAAGAGAACTTTTCAGACAGCAGACGAGCCCTGCAGCGCCGTTGTCAGATTGATCAGATATTGTTGATTTCCAGTGTCAGATTCCAAAACTCTGCATCAGTCAAACTCTGCCAAAAGCACCAATACATTACATTTCCCGCAGTATTGCTCTGTGCTCTCTACAATAACAATAATAATTAAAAAAAAAAAGATTGTTGTTATTGACATGGATGTACAGTAGGATCTTATATCCAGACACATAACTGTCAAAAGCCAACATGGATGCGCACGCCATCTGCAATCGTCACATGTTGCTGACGGGCTCTGCAGTGGTCCAGATGAGCGTTAATGAGCAGGACGCTGAATCACTGGGAGCCACCAGCGTGATTGTTGTCTTTCATGAATGTTTACTTTGCACAAACAACTCTCTTACATTGACAACCAAACTCCATAAGCGAAGCACTAAATCATAGCAGCGTGCTCAAGTAAACGCACCCCCACGCATGAATGAACGGCCTATAAATCTGCAGGGTGGCTGGAATTAATACTCCAAGACAAATATTTTGGAAGTGAATATCAACCTTATTTCTCCCTCAGTGAAAACATGCAGAACATATGGTGTTCATTACAGGAGAGCGGAGTCATACAAAAGTGGAGCCCATTCGATCTGCTTTAAACTCAACAGACTAACTCAATGTGTAAACGCAGCTTTAAACACTTTTGTTCCCAAACTCTCAACATCCACTCTTGACAGTCAGGAGAGAAAAAAATAAATAAAAATCTGAAATATTAAAATTACTCCCAGTCTTCTGCCAACAAAACACTACAATTTGGGAGAATAATTAGTAAATTCAGAAGGACTGGATGATGAATTTTAACTGACAAAACTTTCTTACTGTTTAACCCTTTAAACTTCAGCTCAATTTCACCTACATTTCTTAATAAAGTAAATCGAATGCTGTTCTTGTAATTTTATTTTTTATTTATTGAAATTTTATAATGCATGTATAATCAGTTTATCTTGTACTTTTGTAATTTTATAAATTTGTGCAATCAAATTTTTACGTATTATTTTTTATTTTATTTCACCCTGTCTTAAAGTTGTATTTTAATTTCTAATCAATATGAAGCACTTTGGGCTACAGTGTTTGTATGAAAGGTACTATACAGATAAAGATGATTGTTATTATTATTATTGGAAGTTTAAAGGGTTAAAAATTCTCCCAGTAAGAGGCAGACCTTTTCCAGAGCCGTATCGGGGTGACATTACCTTCTAAATAATCTTTATTCTGGCAGCTGTCCAAAGCCAGGTTTGAGTTACGTGGTTAGAAAAACAATAGCTCCACCTGATTGAACATTTGAGTGAAATGGATCAAAAATCAGACATGAATATTAACATATTCTCTGCTCGCTGTTTTCTGCAGGTGTCTCTGGAGACCACTTTGAAATGGATAAACACCAAAACAACATCTTTTCATTAAAATGAGCAATTAGTGCAAAGTCCTCAAGGAGCTGTCATGTAAGGAAGCACATGGTTGGAGTGTTTAATCTGTGCAATAAATACAAAGCCTGAAGCTTTTTGGCTGCAACACAGCTGATTTCATAAACAGCCAGTGGCTTGTATGGATCGCATAGCAGCTCCCCAAAGACAGAATGATGGGTTTGGTTGTTTGGATGGATGGTGTGTGTCTGTGTGTGTGTGCTTGTATTCCAATCTTTATGGGGACTTTGATCTGTTTACACACCACAGGCACCTCTGACACTATGGAGACCAAAGTTCAGGTCCCCACAAGAGTTAACTATAAATAAAGGTCCCCACTAGTAAAACAGAAATGATGTGACCATATCATTGACATTATTTTTTTTCTGGTAGTCTTCATAAAGCAATGGGAGAAATGGGTGCAAAGCCAAACAGGTATTTTTCAAAGGTTTGAATATGTGTTTATTTTTTTTTTTTAAGTATTTTTAATGTATTTTTTTTTAATATTGATTTATTTTTTCTTTCTTTATTTTTAAAGAGTGTTTCATTTATTTATTTTATTGTATTATTTTTTATTTATTCATTCAGTTTTTATTTATTTTTAATTTAATTTAATTTTCAAATTATTATTGTTTTATTTTATTTTATATAAAAAAAATGCAGATATACTCACTACCCAATGGCTACTTGATTACAAATGTGGTCCTCATGAGACAGGTAAATGTGTGTGCGTGTGTGTGTGTATGTGTGTATTCCTATCTTTATGAGGACACTGATATGTTTACACAGTTACACCATGAGTACGGTACCTCTGACACTATGGGGACCCAAATTCAGGTACCCAAGAGGTTTAAATATAAATAACTGTCCCCACTAGTAAAATAGAAATGACGTGGCCCCATAAATACATACATTTCTTTTTCTGGAAGTCCTCATAAAGCATGAGGGAAACAGATTCAAAGCCAAACATGTATTTGTGTTGAAGATGCGTTTACTTAAAAAAAAATAAATAAATAATAATAATAATATATATATATATATATATAAATATTTATTTATTTTTTCATTTTTATTCATTCATTTAGTTAGAATGTTTTAATTATATTTTTTTATTCATTCATTTTTACTTATTTTTATTTAATAAAAAAAGAAGGTGTGTTTACACTACTTGATTACAAACTTGGTCCTCATGAGACATGGAAACGAGTGTGAGTGTGTGTTTGTGTGTGTGTGTGAGTGTGTGTGTGTATGTGTAGGTGTGTATTCCTATCTTTATGAGGACATTGATATGTTTACACAGTCACACCATGAGTGCGGTACCTCTGACACTATGGGGACCCAAATTCAGGTCCCCATGAGATTTAAATATAAATAACAGTCCCCACTAGTAAAATAGAAATGACGTGGCCCCATAAATACATACATTTCTTTTTCTGGAAGTCCTCATAAAGCATGAGGGAAACAGATTCAAAGCCAAACATGTATTTGTGTTGAAGATGCGTTTACTTAAAAAAAAAATAATAATAATAATAATATATATATATATATATATATATATATATATATATATATATATATATATATATATATATATATATATATATATTTATTTATTTTTTCATTTTTATTCATTCATTTAGTTAGAATGTTTTAATTATATTTTTTTATTCATTCATTTTTACTTATTTTTATTTAATAAAAAAAGAAGGTGTGTTTACACTACTTGATTACAAACTTGGTCCTCATGAGACATGGAAACGAGTGTGAGTGTGTGTGTGTGAGTGATGGTGGAGGGACGGTGTCACAGTGATTTTTGTCAGCTGGTTGAAGAGTTGCTCGGTAAGGGGAAGTTCTCCCCTGCTGTGCTGTGCTCAGCTAATTAAAACTCAGCCTTTACACATGCCTGCGTTCAGACACATATATACACACAGACCCGGCAAGTTCAACACTGTTAGGTCATGTGTTCGCTGTCAGAGAAATCCACACTGCTAATTTTGTTCCAGTTCCTGAAAGAAAACCGTGACAACCATCACGAGCACATGCTGAGAACCACCATTATGTAATTGATGAATTCTCAAACTGGCAAAGAAACCGGAACGCAATTAACAATTAAAACACCAATGGAAACAATAATTAATACAACGGTAGCATTAGCTTTGTTATGTTGAAGTTCAGCATAATAAGCTTTCTCATGACTATTGGAAATTCCAGAAATGAAAACAAAATTTCTGCATGTTTTCTTTTAGTCCGTCCAGATACTTTTCTTTCTCTTTCCTCACAGTTGTATAATAGAAAAAATATCCCATAATGCATTTTCTTTAGAGGTTCTTGGCCAATCACAGAGTATTTCAGACATACGGAATTACATACATGACTTACAGCTTCATATAATAATAATAATAATAATAATAATAATAATAATAATAATAATAATAATAATAATAATAATAATAATAATAATAATAATAATAATAATAATAATAATAATAATAATAATAATAATAATAATAATAATAATAAGCTTCAGTCAGATGCAACTCTACTGCTCTAGTTGGCTCCACTGGAACCAGAATGAGACAATAGCTGCATAAAAATGTGTTTAATGCCTAATTTTTGTTTGTTTTTTTGTTTTGTTTTCTCCAGTGACTTGAGTCCGTTTAAAATTTGATCACAATTTGTTAATCATACTAAAGTTCAATCAATCAATCAAAAAAAAAATAATAATAATAGTAATAAAATTAAATTAAATACATAAAGTAGAAGAATTAAAAAATGTTAAGTGTAAAATTTAACTAAAAGTTAAGTTAAAAAGGTAGGTTTACAATTTACCCTTAAAAATATGAACCCTCGCAGTGGACCTCAGATCATCAGGTCGACTCGTCCATAGTTTGGGGAAATAAAAACTGAATGAGGCCTCACTATGTGTTTTAGTGGTAACCCTTAGGGACAAGTAAAACTTTAAAACTTTGTCAAGACTGTATACTGAGTAAAGACACAGGTGTTGGATGTTTTAAGATATAAATCAACCTTCCATTGTACCTGTCCTAAGGTACACTAACGTTAATCTGCAGCCTCATTTGGTTAGATTGTTACAGCTAGACAAAAAAATGGGTAACACTTTATTTGACGGGTGAATTCTTAACACATTCATAACAGTTTTCATAAACTGCACATAAAGCATTCATGACTGTTTCATGAGACATTAATACCAAATCTTTCATGAATGTGGAAGACAGAACCACGACAAATTTTCAAAATGAAAGTCCAACAATTGCAAAGCACTGCAGTATGGGCCAATTATTTGACAGCCTGTTGCTGGAGCGGGTGGGAATGGAGAGGTGTGGTTGTGGGAGCGGGACATGTTCTCTGGAATACCACAAAAAAAGGCAAACGTGCCAAATGTTTTTATTTTGTAATCTGGGGAAGATATGTGGTAGGTGAACGCTAGATGCTAGATTGGAACGGCTAGACACATGGGGGGGTGGGGCGGGGGGCGGTGCTAAGGACTTTCTCCTCAGGATGTTCGACACAATTTCAACACTGAGGTAGTTCAAAGAGGACTGTAACATTGTGAATTTTACACTTTTGAAACATGACAACACTGTTGAAAGAAGCAGTGCTTTGCAACTGTTGGACTTTTATTTTGAAAAATTGTCATTATTCTGTCTTCCACATTCATGAAAGGTTTGGTATGAATGTCTCATGCTAAGAATGTGTTATGAACTCACCTGTCAACTAAAGTGTTACCCAAAAAATGGTAGCGGAACAGAATAAACACTGCATCTACTTTTTGTATGACATGTTATGTTGCGAGCATATAATCACAAATATAATCATCTATAGTTATTTTTCTTGTATTGTTTCCAACTATTAATACCCATGTGGCAAACGTTCTTCAAGTCCTGTTCATTTCCACCTACTTCATGTAATTTTAACTCTACCTTTCACGCTGTAATGACCAGATCCTGTGAGAACATTTAATGAAGAAACATGATACCATCAATAAAAAAACAAAAGTTTCAAGGATAGCATTATTAAAAACTACAAACAAACTGGTGGACTTAATAAAAAGTCAAATCTAATGAAAATTTTCCAAACTATAATAGTTCTGTTTAGTTCATACTGTTTTGTATCAACATGGGATCAGTGAAAACCCAGACAGATATTGTTTTAAGAAATAATATATATATTCATTTTTAAAACAGACTTTTTTTTAATCTTAATACAGACTGAGAAAACACAGTGTGTGAGACTGTAACTGCAAACAAATGAAGGAGCACTCAGATAACAATATATACTTTATTTTGACTCTTTTTTTATGGGAATAATATAAAATTTGTTGCTTAGGGAGAAGCAAAGCACCAGATGTAATGTACTCTATATATGGCATCGAGCTAAAGTTCATTTGCAGCCTTCACAGCTAGACACAAAAATGTTAGTGGAACAGGGTAAACACTGCAAATACTTTTTCATGACATGGCTATATGATCAAAATTATAATCATCGATATTTATTTTTGTTGTATTGGTTTCCAATAGGGCATTAACGACTTCAGTTTTTATCAAGTCCACTTATCCATCAATAAAGTCGAAGTCGAGTCGACATGTTGCGATGACGTCATCACATTGTCAGCAGAGGAACAACACGGACACACGTCTGTCCAGCAACTTGTATTAAAGTTCACTGCAATGTAACAATGTCCAATGATAAGACACAAGCACAGTATATGCTAAAAAGGGGAAGCTGCAAAGTTTCTACAAGGTATGGGGACAATTCACAAACTTTTATAAAAAAAGAAAACCAATAAGATGATCAAGTAGCGTAGACTTCTGATTGTGATTGTATTGTGAGAAGGTTTTTTAATTTTTTGTTGTTGTTAATGTTGTTTTATTGTTATTTTGTTTCTTTGTTCACTTTTTTTCAATCTGTCTTCTTTGTAATGTTGTTTTGTTTTGGCTTGTAATATATATATATATATATATATTTTTTTTTTTCCAAGTATGCTACTAAATATGTATACATATAATAATATATAATATACATATAATCTTTGTTGTAAAAGTTGGAACATTCTGATAAATAAAAACCGTATAAATAGAAAATGTTGCATCATTTCATTGTGGTTTCAGTTTTATGACATTTTGTTCCTGAAATTCAACCTGAATCCAGGTCTGCTGAGATCAGGATAATCCAAGTCTCCCAATCTTTTCCAAAGATGACGCATATCAAAGCCTTTACGGTGCTTCTCCAGACTGCACTGGCAAATATAAATTAAAGCTCTGACAGCATTTTGGGTGCAACTTCAGGAAGCTCACGCCCCTACGCAGCATGGAAACCCATTTAGAGAAAGAGCAAGATCAAATCCATCAGTGGAGCAAAATCTAAAAATATGATGAGGTGGGTGACATGCATGGCAGCATGAGGTAATGAACATTTATCCAGGGGACATGATGCTGAGCATAAATTCCAGGGAAACACAGACGTTGCTTATCCTGTGTGAATGCATCAGGCGGTACAGGATAGTTTTTAATCACATCCCTCACTACTGCTTTACCTGCGTGAATGGGATTTAATGCAATCCCACTTTTTCTTTTGAATAGCTGCTTTCAATATTTGATCAGATTTTTTTGGAAGAAAATTAATCATGGCTGCAAAAAGTGTGAAACCAATTGCAATGAAATTCCCTCAGACTCCTTCAGACATAAACAACAGATCCCAGTCCAGACTTGTTTAGCAGTTTTTCTTTATGACATTTGGCCAATCAACAATACACTTTTACACAATGCATTTATTTATTTTGCAGATCAGCAGATTTTTTTGCACATATTGTAGATTTTCTTTCTGTGTATATATTTATTTACTTTGTTTTAATTGTTGTACCTGCTTATCTTCCCTTACCTCATATACAAACAAACCTAAGGATAGAAAAAAAAAAAAAAAGACCAAATCATTACCACTGATGAGTGTAATTTGCTCGGGGCTTGAGACAGCGTTCTGGTCTGAAGAACTGAATGTGTCGGACGTGACGAGCACCTGCACGAAACGCTTACGAACCCTCCCCTCGGCCCAAGGTGAACCCGAACTGATCCAGAGAAGACATGGCAGAATCGAAGACATACAGAAGCTGCAACAGTGAAGTCTGTGGACACTTCCTCGCACCTCATCCCAAAGAACAACAACAAATCTAAAGCTATCTACCTATTTGAGTCTCTCGACTGTCAAAGTCACCTATGAGACACGAGAGAGGGAGACGAGGGATGAAGGGGAGGCGAGACGAGACGAGGAAGGCGTCTGCCAGAGATTCCAGGCCAGAGCGCTGCAAGATGTCACATCCTAACCTCTGGCACTGGAGACTTCTGTCATCTCCGCACTTGACAGATCCCTTGGCCTGCCTCCGGTGATCTACTCTATATTTAGAGACAAGGGGACGGATACGCTTTAACTCATTGTTTGTGTGATCAACTCGATAAAGGTGCATGAGATACGAGTGCATGTCAGGTGACACGGGGAGGTATGCGCTCCAGCTGAGCTTTAAGGATGTTTCTGTGCGCTGTATGGGACAGGAGGCACAAAAAAAAAAAAAAAAAAAAAAAAAAAAAATGAACATCAGAAAGGTCACAACTAAAGTGGACTAAAAATAGAGTGTGATACACAAAGAGACTGGGTGAAGGAGACAAATCCAAGGGGAGAGCTGGAGAGAGTATGCCCAGCCCAAAGGACATAAGAGCCTCATTTTCTCATCATCCCCGTGGGCCATAATTCATGTGTTAGTCATTCATTCGGTCTCAGACAATTAGGAAATCAATTCATTTTCATCAAAGGCTCGTTTTACTGTTTTCAAAATGAAAGATGGAGGAAAAATCCCAGTGTAAAAAGCATTTTAATTGCATGATATTAGCCTTAGGTGGCGTATTACCTTCATTTTCAAGGTCAGGAGTGCAGGCAGTTGTTGGATGATAATAGCATTCAGCACAGCATGTCTTGGAAATCTTCATACCTAGGGTGTGAGTCCGCACTTCAAATCCTGAGGTGAATTATCACAAAGTCAGCACTACACAGAATGCAGACCACCCAAAATGTGTTGTTAGTTCATTAGTTTCTGGAGCTTTGTGGCTCAGCTCTTGCTTTCTCTTGGAGAAGACAGAACTGTTTGCATTAAAAATAAATAATAAAAGAAAGACAAATCTAATTGCGGCTCCACGCGATTTATTCAGCTGCATTTAATTTGTGGAAGAAGCGAGGATAAGTTTACGGCTGCAAAACGGAGGCAGCGCCATGAGGTAGAACATGTTGTTTTTGCCATGGCCTGTCGAACTCACTCCCATAATGCAACTAATGAAAGCTCCCATCACCCCATGAACAACTGGACTAATTGTGATGTCATGGTCCTGTACCGTCACAAAGACTGTCCGCTCTCTAATATACACACACACCCAAACACACACATTTGTACAGTATGTGCATTTTAACGACATTCTCTTCCTATTATCTTATTGTTTCTCATAAATAGGCTCGCTAATAAATTATTCATTGCACCGAACAAAACTGACCTTCAGTAGGGGTGAGCAATCTAACAACCCTGTTCCTCAGAAATTCAGAGGCAATTCAAATGTTTCTGGTTTGTTAGAATTCTTTGCAGCAAAATACTTTGGTTAATTCACATGATAAAAGTATTTTAATTTACAAAAATTTGAATCTAGAAATGTTCGCATTATCTACTAAGCTAATTAAAATGTGTTTTGGTTACGTTCACTTAAAGCTACTGGGTTTTGTTTGATACAGTGGTGTTAAATATACGGCTCATGGGCCATAACTGGCCCCCTACATGTTCCAATCCTTGCAGGATGAATTTGTGAAGTGCAGCAATTACACTGAAGGTATTAACAAAGAAAACTGTTTAACATATTTTAGGTCCTGTCCACACAGCAACATAATGAGGTTTCGTTTTGTACTGGATAGAAAAGATATCGTGTCCACACTGGGCACACATGGCAATGAAACACATACTTAAAACAATGCAATGTACATGCCACACCTCTAGGGGTGCTGTAAGACAGTCCTATCAGATACACCAGAACAATAGAAGAAGTAAAGCACATGAGGACAACAGCTTATACCAGCACAAAACACACCTCAAAAACAAACAACAACAACAGCAAGGTGTGTGTAAGCGTCTCTTCTGCTCGTCTAGTTGGTTTAACATCAGTACATTTACCGTCAATAACACCAGTAAACTTAAGAGTGACTGTCGCTCTGCTCCTACCACTACTCTGGTGTCCGCCATGATGCTCACTGTGTTGTTTATGAATGAATGTTGTGGGTGAAGCTGCTGTTTGTGGTTGTGACATAGATGATGCATTTTATTCTGTTTTACTCGTTCACATGGCAACACAATGACACCATCATCTTTCCACTCAGGAATCCGTTCTCCAAAGATATAATTTTGTGGCACCCAAAAGAAACGAAACCAAAACGATAACAGACTGTGTCAGATTCACTTGAAAACATTGTTGTGTGGGCGGGGCCTTAGTTGGAAACTCCATAATTTTAGCATTACTCTATGTCTGTTGCAAAATGTTTTGCGATCTGTGATGCATATGTATAAATGATAAGTTGAGGCACAATATTGTTAATTTTTCAGCTACTTAGAAATTTATGTTCACATTTTTTTTGTGAAAGGATAGTTTGCAAATGTAAATGTTTCATAATAAAATGTTACTTTTTTACACTAAAACAAAAAGAAAAAAAATTTTAGTTTTATTTCTACGCTATTTACACTATTATTTTACTGGTCCAGCACATGCATGATCATACTAGGCAGTATTGACCCCCCCCTCTCTCTCGAATGTAATTCTGCATTTTCACACATTTCCCAGTGGTCTACAGATCATCTTCACCCTATTTCTAAGTAGCAATGCCAGAAAGATAGTTCTGAGCGCTGGCCCTTTAAATGTAAATGAGCCACTTCAGGCCCCACCCCCTCTGGTTTATTGGCTGTGCTGTTCTGTCACTGTTAAATAAACAACAACTGGACCAACAACATTTTAGGTAATTAAACTTAAACTTTGGACATATTTACCTCCTTTATGTTTTTGCCGGAGTTTGTCTGTCTGTCTGTCTGTCTGTCTGTCTGTCTATCTGTTAGTTAGCAAGATACCTCAAAAAGTTATGGATGGATCTTGGTGAAAATTTCATGACCTATTGGGGGTGTCACAGGGAACAAATGATTGGATTTTGGTGATGATTCAGAAGAGATCCTGGATTCTGGATCACTTTGAAATGTATTCTTCATTTACCGCAATGTAAAATTTCCATTACTTTTTGAGTTAACTTGCTAACTAACAAACAGACAAACAAACTCCAGCAAAAACATAACCCCCTTGGTGGACCTGTCTTCATTCATGGGGGGAGGTCTGCCTTGGTGGAGGTTTACGTTCTCTGAGTGCTTTTCTAGTTTCATTATAGACTGCAACCACTGGTGCTGATAAACAATTATATGTCGTAGTTGGAGAAATGTTCATCGAAAGTCTTGGCCTTGTATATGCAAATGTCATGATGTAACTAGTTATAGATGTAAGAAATTATTAAAACAGGTTGTAAAAATCCACTCCATTTTAATCCAAATTAATATAAAGATAGCTTTTCAGCACCTGGAGGGTTCCAATTCAACAATTAGGGTCCAAATATACAAATAAATGAAGCAAAGACTAATAAAAGTGAGTTAAGCAAAAGTAAAATATGACTCTTTTAAAACAAACTCAACCTTTATTTGACCTGAACCAAAGCAGTCAAATGTGAACTGCAGTGTTAGGTGAGAAACTGCCATCCAAGCAATCTACCTCCTGCTCTTTGAGGGAAAAAAAAAGCACAAAAACATTTGTTTCCCTTCAATGATCGATTACATTTCCATGCAATAGAAACAAAGCCCAGATTAGGTTTATGACAAAACAGCTGCGTATGAACACGGCATTAGACCTGATTTTCTACAACATCCCCTTTCAATGAATTGCTGACACTGTCTTATTCCTGATTTCAAACATCACATAATCACTTTAAAGATCGTTTAATGTATTGATCCACACTATATCAACAATCCAATAGAGGTGTGTAACCTGTGACTTCACACCTTTCTTTTTTTCTACTGTGACGTACATGTATACAACATACTTTGAGTGTAGCAGCACATCCAGAGACAGCTGAAGCCTTGACTTTTTATTTACACGCTAACATTTAAAGCCAATAAAATGTTTCAATGTAGACTGTAAATGTATGATAGCACAAGCAAACCTCCAAATGTTTTTATAATCATGTCATTTCCTGCTTTAATGCCAAATTTTGACCAAAAATTGTAGATAAATATGCGGGTAATTGTCAGAAAATTGCAAATGGGGATTTCATTTTTGCAATATACTTAAATAAAAATGAGTTTTATGGTTATTTTAAGAAATTCTTCACTGTCCACTGCAACTCTTTATATGAATTGTCCACACACTCAAAAAAATGATTCTTGGCCACAATAAACATGAAGCATTATTTTCAAATAAACTGTAACTGAAATTTATAAAACTAAAAGTTTATTTGATAATAATATTTAAACAGTATGTAAACGTATGCTTCACAAACTGATGTAAAGAAATCCCTAAACTTTATCTGACTGGATCACATAAGTAGACAAGTTTATTTGATAATAATATTTAAACAGTATGTAAACATATGCTTCACAAACTGATGTAAAGAAATCCCTAAACTTTATCTGACTGGATCACATAAGTAGACAAGTTTATTTGATAATAATATTTAAACAGTATGTAAACATATGCTTCACAAACTGATGTAAAGAAATCCTTAAACTTTATCTGACTGGATCACGTAAGTAGACAGTGGGCGTGTACCAGCATGTTGTCACCATGGTAACTTCAGTATTCTACGGGTTCGCCCACCCTGCCCTCACAAACTCGGCACTGCAGACCGCGGTATTCCTGACCGTGATCCTTACGGAGGAGTGCGACTAGTCTGCGGTTCAGTGAAAACGGTAAGTTTAATTGTTTGAAATATATTGTGTTAATGGTAGTATGTGATATTTTAGAATTATATTGATATATTCCTTTTCCCCCGAGTTTCTCAAAGACAATGTGAATGCTTTGGCATTTATATTTTCGGAAAGTCTGGTGAAGTTGAGCACTAAAGAAAAAAAAAGTTGAGAACGTGCCTGAATGCATGTACATAGCTTTTAGCATGAGTTAGTAGCAATGCAGTATGAAGCTAATACTTGTGGTAAATAACTTAAATAACGCAGCCTGAGCGGCATTATTTATTGGGTGTCCTCGCGTCCGAGGCGAGGCTGGGTGTCGCATTTTTAATTAGACAGGACGTCACGGCCTTAAGCTAAGGGCTAACGTTAGTGCTAAGCTAACTGTTAAGCGGCTAGCACCTGCTGCTGCACTTTGATGCTGGCTCGCTACAGCGGACAAACGGCCAGGTTATAGTGTTATAAAGGTTTCTCGTTGTCACGGTCACCACTGCTGCCAATGTGGCAAACTGGTTAACTTTGCGCGGCGCACTCTTAACATTAGTTACTGGTGTTATGCCGAGTTGTGCATCCATCCTCATGGGAGCGCATTGTATCGACTTCTACTTGTTTATACGGCAGTGTACTGATAAAAAACTAAAATCTTCGCGGGTGTTCATCGATTATGAGACGTGTAGTTTAGAGCCATCGGTGTTTGGATTTAGATTAAAACCGATAGTCTGTGTGTGTGTTTTTTGCTTATGAGAAATTATTTTATTCAAAAGTACTTGTAAATACTTTACCCGGGCATGGTTCCGTTAATGTGTTTCTAATGTGAAAAAAAAAACTTATTTAAAATTTAAATTAAAGAGTACGGTCTAGACCTACTGTAAGTTCCTTGAGCTGACTTGAGTTGTGTTTTGGCGCTCTATAAATGGGAGTGATTTATTAATTTAACAATGTAAATTCAGATGGGTGGTTGACTGGTTGTATTAATACTCTGAGAAAAACATACAATTATGATTTTTTTTATCCCACATTATGTTTGTGCCCAGCTAACAAAAACCAGATATAGTTCATCAGCATGTAAAAAATTAAAGAAGCAGTTATTTTTCAGTGTGTTCAAACTTCTTCAACTTAAATGTAAACTTTGCTTTATTTCAACCTGTCTCCTATCGTCATGTGTGCTTCATGTGACTAGTGAGGTGAAAATATTAGTTGTCATGTTGGCTGTTGTCCAGATACAGTCAGGTCACAGCTAGTAGCTTCAGATCTGTTAAAATGAAAACGAACAGGCATACTTTTGAGGGCAAAGTTAGTCCACTAAACTAGGTTTTTTTCCACCAAGACCACCTTACATCCTTACTATAAATATCAGAACATATTTAAATTACATGTAAATGTGTTGTTAGCTTACCTGTTTTTAGCCATCTTTGTTTACATGTTTGAGCTAATTATTTACACGCGTCTGCAATCGATGAAAGCTCACCGGGTAACAGGTAAGCTAAAACAACACATTTACATATTGTGTCTATATGTTCTCTGACATTTATACTAACGATGTGAGGTGGTCTTAGTGGGGAAAAAAGCTTGTTTAGTGGACTAACTTTGCCTGTGAAAGTACGCCCATTCTAGGGATGTTAAAAGGTGTTCAAAATCAAATTTGAATACCATTAACGATTTTTAACGAATATTCGAAAGGTGGGGGGGGTTCAAAAAAAATATCTTTTTTTTTTCTTAAAATATACTATAAGGTGTGTCCTAACCCTTAAATGACTATATATACACACAACACACACCTTATAGTATATTTAAACAATAAATACATTTCTATTTTTTTTCTTTTTTTAAATATTCGAATATGATTTTTATATTCGAATAATCGAATATTCGGTAACATCCCTAGCCCATTCACTTACATTGTAATAGGTCTGAAGCTAATAGCTACCTCCCGGCTTTGTCTAGACAACGGCAAACGTGACAACTAATATGTTCACGTCACTACTCACATGAAGCATAAGACGATAGGAGACAGGTTGAAATAAACCAAAGTTTCCCTCTAATACCGCTAGCATTTACAGTGTCATTATTGCATGTACTCTCACAAACACATGCACACATTTATGCAGTTGTTTCTTATCCAAATTGGAAACTAACAATGTCATATTTTTTTCTATCACTTAGGGTACATCATCATAGGGCCAAATTGACAAAGATCAATCTACATTTTCAATGGGAAACCTCTCAAATTTGGTGAGTACATGTCATAGCAATGTTTAAGTGTAATTGAGCCATAGGTTTCTGCTAAACTGTTAGCTTAAATAACATTTTTTCTGCTTTCTTTTCTAGGTAGAACATGTGAATGGGTGTGTGGGAGTGTTCAACGTTCAAGTGCCAAAAGAACAGGTGTACAGTGGCATCCATGTTCAGACACAAGTTAATGTAATTTTGAACTTTGTGGCAATAAAGGTGTCAGATCTATACTGTGTTGCTTTGTGATTTTAACAGGAGATAGGATAATATACTGTATTTGAAATGCATTATTATTGTATATATACTTTAATGCATAGTGTTTATGTGAAACTTCACTTCACTTTTAACTGAATAATCACATAAGGTTAATGTGAAAATTAACTTTACTTTTAACTGAATAATCACATAAGGTTAATGTGAAATTTCACTTTACTTTTAACTGAATAATCTTATAAGGTTAATGTGAAATTTCACTTTACTTTTAACTGAATAATCACATAAGGTTAATGTGAAATTTCACTTTACTTTTAACTGAATAATCACATAAGGTTAATGTGAAATTTCACTTTACTTTTAACTGAAAAGTCACATAAGGTTTATGTATATGTTTGCAATAACTTTATGTAATTGATTCACACTGATTCAACATGGTAGAAACACATTGAATTAAATGGGATCCTTACATTGAACTTACCCAGCAGAATTACGTGGAAAAACTTCATGTAATTAAAATACTTAAAGTCTAAGTTTTTGGTATAATTATTTTTTTGAGTGCATACTGAAAGTAAAATAATGATCTACAGTGCGAATGGTGCTGTTATGAATGGAATATTGTGGTTAAACTGTGCAAAAACAGAAACCTACCAGCTGTTTCTTATCTGCCTGTGGTGTATGTTACATTTTCAGAACCAAGACACACAATCACACTGTAATTCAAACATACACACTCATTAATATTAAAGTTATCATTATAGATTTTGGAAAGATCATCCACATCTGAAACTCAGTATCACAGTTTCATCATTAGGGTAGAAAGGTTTTCAGAAAAAAAAAAAAAAAAGCCCAAAAAAACTGTGCAATTCCTGTGCACGCGACTCTTATCTCTACAGTTTTGAGGGAAAAATTAATATCTCCCAGACACTCCATCATTCCAGAAAGGGGACACCACCTAATTCAGAATTTATTTTGTCCTAGAACAGTGTGACTGAGACAAAAGGCGAAAGCGAGAAGACGATGCAAGAGAGAATAGTGAGGAAGAGGGGTTTTTGTGTCTTCTCCAGAATAACGTTATCAGATGTGGAAGTCCAGGGAGAGTCAACTGTTAAATATAGAAAAGGTGCCTTTGACAGTGTTGAAGAGGAAATAAAAGTGTATTTTCTGGTTCAGACTCAACATCCCATCTAGCATCCATGTTCACTTACTTACATACAGTACAGAACCAAATCCAAGACAGGGTGCTTTTCCAGTGGTGCAACTCTAGGTTTTACATCAATGAAACATGACACACACAAGTGTTTGTTGTGTGGTTTTAAAGCTGAAGGACAGTCACCGTTAAATTCCTCCAGAGCCACTGCAGGAGCACGGCTCTCAGGAGGCTCAACTTAATGCTTTTAATTATATTACTTCAATAATTCCTGATGTGTGGAGTTTTATACAAGCCCCTGAGGGAAATAAATAAATAAATAAATAAGGAGAAAAACATGTCCTTGAAGCTAAATGATCTGTTTGAGTGAATGAAACACTTCTTTACAAATGTCACACAACTCAATGTCAATAGTAATTCTTGGTACAACAGACTGCAGCGCTTTCACACTGAAAAGAAACATCACTGCACTAGAAACATTACTAGTTTGGCAACTGAAATAGCATGTTTGTCTGGCTGTAATATGCATAGAAAACAGAACGAGTGGTGTATAGATCTTTTCCACATCTGCAGTACTGTAAATGGTTTGCACATATAAGCTACCGTATTTTATACTTTATCTTGTGTGCTTTTTTTTTTTTTTTTTTCTATTTTACTATTGCAAGCAGGTACAAAAATATACTTCACTGTGCATTGTACTACATATATAACTGTGCATGTGACAAGTAAACCTATGTTATCTTAATAGAAAATAATTCTTTTGAAGGTATTGTATTATATTTCTTTGGTGATTTTTGTTGTTAGTTTCATGGCTGTAGGTGCTTTTTTTTTGGGGGGGGGGGGGGCACAATTACTACAATTCAACATACAATCATTGAATAGATCTAGTATTTAGCACAAGGGAAATGTATATTGGAATATTTCACCAACATGCAGTGCTGCATTGATGTGGATGCTGAGTTTATATATATATATATATATATATATATATATATATATATATATATATATATATATATATATATATATATATATATATGTGTGTGTGTGTGTGTGTGTGTGTGTGTGTGTGTGTGTGTGTGTGTGTGTGTGTGTGACCTCAAGAAGGCTTTATTTGGTCTTACTTTAGTTATTTCAGGTTGCACCATAAAACTGATAAGAGTTGGAATAAAGCAGTGCATCAACTTCATTCTTCTAATAAAGGATGGAATCAGATTATATAGTAAACACAGCACAGCACTGCCAACATCACTCACACAGTATCTTATAACAGACTACTTCAGCATAAATCCTCAACTGCAGTTGGGAGCACGCATTGAACTTACCCAAGAACAGGAGGATGAGAGGAGAAGCAGGCATCCCGGCATCCAGCAAGGGCAAATCCCAGCAGGAGAGGAGAGTCAGTGGACAAAAATGTGTCTGGGACGGACTGGGTCGACTTTTACACAAACTACAGTGTGACCTGGCTGAGGAGTGAGGAGGACCGCATGTCTCCGGCGCGCCGCGCAGCCTACAGCGTCAGCATCTCCGGTCATTGAAGCGCGGCAGAATCAGCGGCAGAAGCGGCAGGAGCGACAGGGGCGGCAGAAGCGACAGGAGCGACAGGAGCGGCAGGAGCGGCAGCATCTCCTCCTTTAATGCAATACAAGGATCTCCAAGGCAGCGACTCCTTTCTCCTTCAGCTTCACCCCCTGCTTTGTGTGCGGGGTGTTTCCCTGGTGTGCACGCGTCCGCAGGCTGCCTCCCCGTGTCCGTCCTGCCCCGTGGACCACTGCGTGGAAATCTAAAGAGGAGGTGCAACCAAGGTGCGCCTACAGCAGCCAGTAAAAGGGGGACCTCTACAGTTGTAATGGGCGTATACCTTTATCATACTGTACTGTACTACTGCTGCGTCCCGACACAGACATCCTCCTACGGGACAAATGTGTCCTCAGCCTCTTTTTCTCACATTAGGATCTATTTTAGAAGAATAATATCCAGTACAAATGTGTTACATTTAACAACTGTGCGTCACAAATGAAACTGTGCGTTGTATTATAAAGGATATAAAACAGAATATGCTGTGATATTAGACTCAAATCAGTGTATTTCTGCAGAATTTGATACATCCACAACATTTGAGGAAGAAAAACAACCACATGGTACAAACTGATATCATGCTGGTGTTTATGTATAATAAGCTGTAACCCTTTTACATCTATGAAAACATTAAAAGTAGTTTATTATTAAAATGTTATGCATACATATCTCATACAACATGCTAAAAAAAGGTTAAACTTATGAAAACATACATGAAAAAATAGGTAAATTTCAAAGTGAACAGCATTGTTTGCTTGTTTTTTCATCGTTATGAATGATAAAGAACATTTACTTTAAATGCAATATAATCCAGTATTGTTACACGCATCTTTAAAGCAGTATGTGACTTTCATTGCCTTTTTTTAATGTATAAAACCCCAGTGTCAGCCTAATTATCACTAATCCATTAGACTGTCTCTCCTCATGCACCTGCCCTCACTATGAACAACTTCAAAGATGACACCAATTAAACACCATCCACTTCTTTACATAAACCAAAACTTTACTTGGAAATGTTATCGCAAAGTGGCGACCAAAGTAAAGCAGTTTCTCACAAATGGGTCAGATTACTACAATATAAAAGTGTACAGTCAAGCAGGGTTGTTTTAAAGGAAGTAGAGCTGGTGGATGGAAGTTGTTCTTTTTTTTTTTTTTTTTTTCCCCATTCTTTATTTAAAGAATACAACAAAAATTACAATGAACATAGAACATAATGACTGAACACAGTATACATATTCTATATTTTCAATGTACCGATTTAAAGAAAAGTATATATTTTAATGGCATTTTACCATTTTAAATAGTACATATTTACGTTTATAATTACAACATATAACTGCCAATTATTATTTTAATAATATAAGTATATTAAAAGCTGGTGGATGGAAGTAAAGAGCACATTTGGGTTCAACACAAACACAGACACAGACAGGAAAACAGCTGCTGCATGGAATGGCCAATCCTACAATGCACTTTTCAACAAAATTACCAAAAAGCCCCGACTAATACCCCAGTTTGTTATGTAAAGAAGTAGAAGTGTGTTTATGTTGTTTATGTTGGAGTCATCTTCGAAGTTGTTCCCTGTGAGGGAAATGATTCTTTTCGGTCAAGCAGTGTATTTATCATGTGTGAAAATTTGTCTTACCTGCCTTGTGCTTGTGCCTTGTTTTGTATTTTGACCAAAATTAAATTAAATTAAAAAAAATCATTCAGATGCATAAGCACAGACAGACTAATGGATTGGTGATAATAAGAATATCATTGGAAATTTCTAAATACGTATTTTTACTGTTATAAACAGTGCTGGGTATGTTAGTTTGAAAAAGCAATTAATTAAAATTAATAGTTACTTCCCCCAAAAAGTAATTGAGTTACTAACTTTACAGTACTTTACTTTACTTTACTATTGGAGTAACACCCACTAGCAATCTAATTAGATCCCAGGAAAAGTATTTTTGCGTTACTTTTTAGGTTTTTATTGCTTAAAAATGTCAAAGAAATGAAAAAACAGCAGTTAAACAGGGTATTCATACTTGTTCTGTGGTGTTACTTTAGATGTGATTTAAGATGAATCAGTACTTCTACTTTTACCAGAGTTTTTTTTTCTCACAAGTAGCTGTACTTCTACATAAGAACAGAATGTGAGTACTTTTAACATCTCTGGTAATGCTGTTATAGGGTAACACCGTTATTCCCAGTACTGGTCATACAGTAAATAAGTGCTTCCTCCATTTCTGGTTGGTAAAAGAGGATTTAACTATAGATGAAATTAGCAGAAATTACAGATTATTCTCTAATGTATGTAAATGAAAGCCCAGAAACACAGCATTACTAGAATATTTTTCAATCATCAGGTCCTTTATAGAATGAAATTGTCTATGGGAGTGTTAACACATACAGTCTGGGATGAAATGTGACAAATGTCATCTATATCTTACAGAAATAGTGTCTTATTGTATTTATTTTCAGTCAGGATGTGATGGAGGAAATGCATTTGAATGTGGTAAATATGTCTGTTACATAAACCCAATGATGAAATTCAATTCAACTGATGGTATTTCAGAGACTGTAAAGGATCCGCTGATATCTGATACACATCTTTGTAATATCAGCCTGAAAAGCTTAACTTTATTTAAGAGTATCATAATAGGGTATGGAATTGTTTATTGAATTGAATTGAATTTATTAGACCATTCTTGAGATAAAACATGTAACAGCAACCAGTGCCATAAAACATATAAAATAACAAAATAGTCAGGGATAACACAAAAAAGCCCTATGAACGTATGTATGAATGTAAAGGGGACAAACAGATACTAGTGTGGAGGTGAATGGACTGTGTATGTATCTATGTATGTATATGTGTATATGTATAACTGTGTATGTATGTATGTATGTATGTATGTATGTATGTATGTATGTATGTATGTATGTATGTATGTATGTATGTATGTATGTATATATGTATGTATGTATGTATGTATGTATGTATGTATGTATGTATGTATGTATGTATGTATGTATGTATGTATGTATGTATGTATGTATGTATGTATGTATGTATGTATGTATGTATGTATGTATGTATATATGTATGTATGTATGTATGTATGTATGTATGTATGTATGTATGTATGTATGTATGTATGTATGTATGTATGTATGTATGTATGTATGTATATATGTATGTATGTATGTATGTATGTATGTATGTATGTATGTATGTATGTATGTATGTATGTATGTATGTATGTATGTATGTATGTATGTATGTATGTATGTATGTATGTATATATGTATGTATGTATGTATGTATGTATGTATGTATGTATGTATGTATGTATATATGTATGTGTGCAGGGTGTTGTGATGCGTCTAGTGCAGTAGTGCAGTAGCTAGAGGCAAGATGCATGCTTACTTGCCACCTGCTTGCAACTCTCTCGCTTACAGCTTGCTGCCGCTGGCTAGCCCTTAGTGGCGAACGGGGAAGCTACTCTGAGTGTAAGTCTTCTCCTGCCAGTACACAGCCTCTCCATCACCAAGACTCCTGCCGAGCCTCCTCGTGGCCACACACGGTAACTGGATGTCTCGCGACTCCAGGCGAATCGACAGGGGATCTCGGAGCTGCAGTGGTCCCCAGAGGTCAGCTGCGCAGGCCCACGTAGTGGACACGCCCTGGCACTGACCAACCACTGCCCCGCTGCCTTGTGGGTAAGTCTAGGAAGACAAAGGCTAGGGGAGCACACCCTGAGAGAAAAGCAACGTGACTGAAGGCACACGATAGGCGGTCCTCCGAAAGACTGGAGCTCCGGCAGCCTCCTGCAACTGTGGAAGAGTGCCGGTCGTCCTGGGTCCCCCTTGCCACCGGATCCCACCCTCCCACAGTGAAGAAGTGCGGCTGGGACATGCGCACCCCCGGTGGCACTCTAAATACCCTCTATGCGCAGGTATCCATCTCTGCCTCGGTGAGACCAGCTACCGGAAATGGACCAAAGTCTGGTGGCGATGGGGTGTCTGGTGACGGGAGCAGGTATGAATGCACCGGAAGCTCCTAATCAGAACCCTGCACACCAGCGGCACAGGGCTATTCATGGTCGCTAGTAGTTGAATTTGGGTGGCAGCTACTCCCGGCAGACCCCTGTGCGACTGAGCAGCCCTTTTCAGGACCGCACTGCTCACCCCAACCGGGGAGGGGCCTAGAAAAGGTGGCCCAAACATTGCCCACTCAGAAACATCCTGGATAGGCCACCGCACCTATCGGGAATTCCACTCAGCGGTCGAAATAAAACAAAGAAAATAATCCCTCTCAAACTGGCATCATGGAATATAAGGACACTCCTGGACGCTAACGTCAACACCGATAGACCTCAGCGTAGAACTGCACTCATTGCAACGGAACTCAACCGCTACAATGTTGATATTGCTGCACTTAGCGAAACCAGACTTCTGGATGAAGGTTCCCTAAAGGAAGAGGGACAAGGATACACTTTCTTCTGGAAAGGATACCCTCCAGGAGGGCAGCATCAGCATGGCGTGGGACTTGCAATAAAGAACAGCCTCCTACCAAAACTCCCAGAAACACCGATTGGCATAAGTGAAAGGCTTATGTCACTTAGGATCCCTCTGGCTAAGAAAAGATATGCCACCCTTCTTAGTGCCTATGCACCTACCCTACCATCAAAGGAAGACGTTGAGGACCGCTTCTACCAGGTGTTAGATGATGTCCTCCGAAACATACCTAAGGAGGATAAGATCTTCTTGCTGGGCGATTTTAACGCCAGAGTGGGGAAGGACAACAAGGTGTGGAGTGGTGTTATTGGTGGGCATGGCATCGGGCAAGCCAATGCCAATGGCCTGCGGCTCCTAAGCCTTTGTGCTGAACATGACTTGACCATCACAAACACCATCTTCCAACTAAAAAATAATCACAAAACATCTTGGATGCACCCACGCTCCAAACATTGGCACTTGATTGACTACACCATTGTAAGACGCCAGGACATAAAAGACGTCTTGCTAACTCGTGCAATGAGAGGAGCTGAGTGCTGGACCGACCACCGGCTTATCATAACCAGACTCCGAGTGCAAGTACGCCCTACTATACGTCTCCAAAGGTCAGGGAAGAAGAGGCTTGACTGTGCCCGGCTAGCAGAGCCTATGGCTCGGGACAATCTCCGTTCTTCACTGGCTGACAACCTGGAAGACATTGAGCATATTCTGATGAGAGATGATCCCATTGATGACAAATGGTTCTCTATCAGCTCCAAGCTCTATGAGGCAGCAGCCCAATCAATCGGCTATAAGCGCAGAAAACATCAGGATTGGTTTGATGACAACTCAGGCACAATAACCATCATGCTCAAACACATGCACGCAGCACACAGTGCTGTACTCAACAACCCCACATCAGCTGTGCTCCGACAGCAATGGCAAACATCCAGGAGGGAAGTGCAGTCAAAATTACGTGCCCTGCAAAATGAGTGGTGGATATCGAAGGCGGCTGAAATTCAATCTCATGCCAACAAGAACGATATGCACAACTTTTACGATGCAGTGAAAACCATCTACGGCCCAAGAAACTGCGCTGTCTCCCCGCTGAAGTCAGATGACGGTACAACCCTCATAAAAGACCAGAAGCTCATCACCAAAAGGTGGGCAGAACATTTTGAAACCCTACTGAACCAACCCTCCCCAACAGACCCCTCAGTTCTGGAGGAACTACCCGACCACCCTACCATCCAAGACCTTGACCTTCCACCAACCTATGGAGAGGTTAGGAGTGCAATAAGGTCTTTGAAAAATAACAAGACCCCTGGTCCTGACAGCATCCCTGCAGAGATCTTCAAGCAAGGAGGCTACCTCTGCACCCGTGCCCTTTTCCTTGTCATCAGCAATGTGTGGACGCAGGAAACTGTCCCTCAGCAGTGGAGAGATGCCAATATCATCACCATCTATAAAGGCAAGGGGGACAAGTCCCTCTGTGGCAACAGCCGTGGCATTTCACTTCTGGCTGTTGCTGGGAAAGTCCTAGCCAAAGTCATGCTACACAGGCTGGTGACGCGCATTACAGAAGACCTGCTGCCAGAGTCACAGTGTGGCTTCAGGAAGAACAGGAGTACTGTGGACATGGTGTTCACAGCACGGCAGCTTCAAGAGAAGTGTAGGGAACACCACCAGGACCTGTTTGTTGCTTTTATCGACCTGTCAAAAGCCTTTGACACGGTCAACAGGGAGCTCCTCTGGAATATCCTCCTTAAGTTTGGCTGCCCACAAAAGTTTGTCAACATCCTTAGGCAATTCCATGAGGGGATGATGTCACGTGTGACTATTGGCGGCCAGGAATCAGAACCCTTCAAGGTGTGCACCGGTGTACGCCAGGGCTGCGTCCTTGCTCCAGTCCTATTTAACATCTTCCTCCTGTGTGTGACGCTGTTGCTTCGTGAGAGGATCAAGAAGGACAGTGGGGTTACTGTGGACTTCCGTCTTGATGGAAACCTGTTCAACATCCGAAGGCTTCAAGCAGTCACAAAAGTAACATCGGAGCAAGTCATCGAACTCCAATATGCAGATGACTGTGCAGTTGTGGCCCACACACCGGAAGCACTACAGGCTATCCTCTCAGCTGCTGCAAGTGCCTATGGCAGACTGGGCCTTTCTGTCAACGTGGCGAAGACCGAGGTAATTTGCCAGTGGGCATCCACTCCTCCATCTCATCCACCAACCTTCACCATCTCCAATAAGCCACTTGCAACAGTGGACTCCTTCAAATATCTCGGCAGTTTTCTCTCTGACGACTGCAGTATCGACAGGGAGATCCAAAACCGGATAAAACAGGCATCGGCATCGTTTGGCAGACTCAGGAAAAGAGTGTTCCAAAACAAGGACCTTAAACTCCACACCAAGGTAGCGGTCTACCTGGCTGTTGTTATGACAACCCTCCTCTACAGCTGTGAAGCGTGGACCCTGTACAGCCGCCACCTCAGGATGCTTGAGGCCTTCCATATTAGATGCCTACAATGTATCCTGGGGATATCCTGGAAGGACCGAGTCCCCCACACTGAGATACTCTGCAAGACCAACTGCACCAGTGTGGAGGCGACAGTCACCCACCACCAGCTTCGCTGGCTAGGCCACGTGATCAGGATGTCAGAGGAACGCCTGCCACGCAAAGTGCTTTATGGTCAGCTTCATCGTGGCCGTCGCTTGGCAGGAGGCCCGAAAAAGCGATATAAAGACCAGGTGAAGACTGCCATGAAAAAGTGCGGCCTGAACCCGACCCAGCTGGAGGACACTGCAGCCGAACGCTCCATCTGGCGGCAGCTCCTCCAACAAGGAGTACACAAACTTGAGGAGGACCGAGGTGACCGACGTACCAGGAAACGTCAAATGAGACATGAAGCCAGTGCCACACCCACACCCCCAGTCAATGTCTTCACCTGCTCTGTTTGTGGCAAGCAGTGTGGATCACGGATTGGGCTACACAGCCACATGAGGTGGACTCACAAGAAATAGAGATGGATTGTCATCATCGGACACGATGGACAACCTTAAGCTTAAGCAAGCATATATGTATGTATGTATGTATGTATGTATGTATGTATGTATGTATGTATGTATGTATGTATGTATGTATATATGTATGTATGTATGTATGTATGTATGTATGTATGTATGTATGTATGTATGTATGTATGTATGTATGTATGTATGTATGTATGTATGTATGTATGTATGTATATATGTATGTATGTATGTATGTATGTATGTATGTATGTATGTATGTATGTATGTATGTATGTATGTATGTATGTATGTATGTATGTATGTATGTATGTATGTATGTATGTATATATGTATGTATGTATGTATGTATGTATGTATGTATGTATGTATGTATGTATGTATGTATGTATGTATGTATGTATGTATGTATGTATGTATGTATGTATGTATGTATGTATGTATGTATGTATGTATGTATGTATGTATGTATGTATGTATGTATGTATGTATGTATGTATGTATGTATGTATGTATGTATGTATGTATGTATGTATGTATGTATGTATGTATGTATGTATGTATGTATGTATGTATGTATATATGTATGTATGTATGTATGTATGTATGTATGTATGTATGTATGTATGTATGTATATATGTATGTATGTATGTATGTATGTATGTATGTATACATATATATACATATATATATATATATATATATATATATATATATATATATATATATATATATGAATTAAGAAACATATGGAAACAATATGATTATGTTCAGTGGTAGGGATGTTGAACTAGGGGGTAGGTGTAAATAAGCATTGTGCTTCATCCTATTCCTTTTGGACTTTTGTATAAAACAAATAATGATAATAACGAACGCACTTTTTTCTTTTCTTTATTTATATTTTTTCTTTTGCAGTGTGATCATTATTATCTGTTTTTATTTAGTTTTTCTTTTTTTGTCTTTTAAATTGAGTTCAAATAAAGACTATCAATCAATCAATCAATAGAAAACATAATCATTCCTGGGGTGTACTGGTTTTCTAGGTAGCCCCAGGGCCAAAATAAAAGGTCTGTGTTAAGCCCCTATAAAAGACATAGTGTCAGGCTCTGATAATAAAGCCGCACCTGCCTTAAGGCTCTTATTGTGTCAGTCAATATTGTAATTAGCTGCGTATATTCACAAATTGAGTTACAATTCAATTGCTGTAAAATACAATTGCAAAACAGTGTACCTGTGGGGGGGGGTTATTCTGGAGCCCAAGGCACCTGTATTTGTTTTTCCACTGTTGAAGAATGCACATCACCTTGAACAATACAGAAACAATATGAGCTTTGTATTTTTTCCTTTTTTTTTTTTTTTTTTTTTATATTTATTTGTTCATGCATTTTAACCAATGGCGGTGCTTTCTTTTCCCCACGTCTGATCCACCAGAGGAAAACACTTCCACTTGTGTGCCAGGTCATTTAATCAACACTGCATAGTGCAAACACAAAAGGTGCTGATATGGTTTTGATTAAGACCAATCACATTACCTTTTTTTTTTTTTCTCTCCCCTATAAAAGAACTGCACTCTGTACTATGAAGCTGTGACAGAGGAAGGTAGTCTGAGGCTTTTTCACCAAAGTTATTTTCCCAGAAGAACACTAACTGTGCAAATATGTGTCTTTATATAAACAGCTGTGGGTAGACATTGGTATTTTGTTTGTGCCAGACTTAAATATGAGACTTTAATTCACAAAAAAACCCAACAACAATGGAACATGTGAGATTTCATCATTCATTAAATCTGTTTTAGTCTGTTTTATTTCATTACTTAAGTAGATTTTTTTAGGTACAGTATCTGTACTTTACTTGGGTATTTATTTTTCTGGCAACTTTTTACTTTTACTCCCTACTTTTTGCATAAATATCTGTACATTATACTGATTACATTTAAATATCTGTACTTTATACTCATTACATTTAAATATCTGTACTTTATACTCATTACATTTAAATATCTGTACTTTATACTCATTACATTTAAATATCTGTACTTTATAGTCATTACATTCTCAGAATAGACTTATTACTTTTCAAACTAAACAGATATGACTTTATATATTATAATTATATGACTATTATCTCACAATTGTGACCTTTTGTCTCATAATTTTGACTTTTTATTTCACAATTTTAATATTTTATCTCACAATTTTGACTTTTTCTTCTAAAATTATGTAGTATTTGTAATTTTTTAAAAATCTAATGATGACTTTTTTTTATCTCAATTGTGACTTTTTTCCCCGTTTTCCCTAAATTTTCTGCCACACAAAATTACGTACAGTGACCCAATAAAACACAGTATCTACACAGTAACTCACTTTTAAATACTTCATTTGAGATAATTTTGAAAATTTCAGAGTTTTCCTGGTTAAATAAGTACTATTGCATTCATGCAAAAAAAAAAAAATGCTGTATAATTAAAATGCTGCTGTTTAACAGAGGATTTCTTCACACCAGTAGCTGTACTTCTACTTATGTACAGTATGTGTGTACTTTGACCACCTCTGGTTCTGTGACCTGGCAGCAGTTATATAATATAGTGTTTTAGCACCATCATGGCTGTATTCTACTGTTTTATTACCATCCAGATCAAAGGGTTTTATGAAGTTGCATTTGTGGACACAAAATGCCACAGGAGATGCACTGCTTTGCATAACGTATATATATATATATATATATATATATATATATATATATATATATATATATATATATATATATATATATATATATATATATATATATATATATATATATATATATATATAAAATATGTTTTTGCTGCTTTTCTGAGAGATACTGTATATCCTTGAAACCTCAGAGCTCAGCTGAAAACATGCAAATAAGAATTATATCAATGTCAAAACAACCATTTGTAGGCTCTATGCTTTGAGCTAAACCCTGTGTTACAAGCACAAGGGAGGCTACAGAGTTAGTGTTTTGTTAGTTTCTTAATTCCCAGTCATGTAAATAAACACCACTTTTAATTGGCTGAGGTTTAATCTTATGTGAACTGGACAGATAGGTGTAAATGGACATGTGGACAAATGGTATTGAATAAGACATGAAAGGACTATAATGCAGACATAAATCTCACTAAATGCCTTAAGAACCCATGTGACACACAACATGATTTCTAGAGTCAGTCTCCAATGCCAGAGGTTTGTCTGTAGATAGATAGATAGATAGATAGATAGATAGATAGATAGATAGATAGATAGATAGATAGATAGATAGATAGATAGATAGATAGATAGATAGATAGATAGATAGATAGATAGATAGATAGATAGATAGATAGATAGATAGATAGATAGATAGATAGATAGATAGATAGATAGATAGATAGATAGATAGATAGATAGATAGATAGATAGATAGATAGATAGATAGATAGATAGATAGATAGATAGATAGATAGATAGATAGATAGATAGATAGATAGATAGATAGATAGATAGATAGATTTAACATTCACCTACGCATGTACAACATAAATAAAAAACATTTAAAAAATTTCAGTCCCTTCATACTTCAGCCAATGCATTGATTCTATCTGTTAGTTACTAGGTACACTGTAAACCTGAATACGTTAGCAGAACGTTTGAGATCTCTGGAGGTCAAAGGTGACATGTCGCAAAATTAACTTCTGTAACAATTTTTGTATGTGTCAAGCATAGACATATCATACTATAACTTAATCAATACTGGATATATTACCATAATATTAAACATACTGACGCATATATACATATAACGAAATCATCAATATTGCAAAAAGTCAAAGGTCAAGGTCGCATTTAACAGAAAGGTCAAAATCATCATATTATTGGCTCTAATTCAAGAACATTGGGTTGTCATAGAAACTTGAGATTGGCACAAAATAGGGGTGATATTAGGCATTCTATGAATACTTGTTGTCATTGCCTTAGGCCAAGTGTAACACATGTATTGTACAACAAATGTTATACATGCAAACAACCGCAGGATACATTATAAAATCAATAGTCACTTTCTAAAACACATCTACCATCACACATTTGCTGACTGTTAAACATGTCTGTGCTGCAGAAAGAAAAAGAAACAGAATCTATTTGACCTAATAACATGAAGAAGAGTAATTTTTGTAACGCTTTTAACAAAAAAAAAAAATGAATATGGTATCTTAATAGTGTGGGAGTCTATCATTGAAGGTTAAATCAATAATGAATCACAAAGGGCTCATTCTAATCAGAGTCACAGCGGGTGACTTGGCCTTGACAGCTCATTGACAGCCTGCTGTGTTATCACACATAGTAAAGTACGGCACATTGGAACTCAAAGAGATCAGCTGTATTTTGATGTTTCAAGTGATTTAGTGTGAGAGAAGTTCATCCTTTAAAGTGATCCTTTGTGTATAATGAAATATAGATATGAATCAAAAGCTCTAATCTTCAAACTCGTTCGTTAAACATCCACAGAAACAGATCTATTGCAGAATAATATGATCCCTTTAACGACTTCGACTGAGTCAGAAAGAGAACCTCTGAAATAGTGATAAAAAAATAACCTAACTAATGATAGAATAACCCTTTATTAGGCAAGTGACTATTTTTGGTCATTTCCATATACATTACAAGATTATATACATTAACATTGATGCATGAATTATGGTTTTTTTTCCCAAGTGTTTTTCATGTGTTTGGTGACTGAAATCTTTTGAATGAACCTATGTTTTTATGAGGTTACAAAAATGTCCACTAAGCTGGACAATAAGAATTGAAGCGATGAAGCAAAGAAATTTTGATTTAAAGCGCAATATCAGAACACTATGAAATAAAACATTTTATGTCAAAATTATGAGATAAAAAATCCAAATTATGGGATTAAAAATCTAAATTATGGGATTAAAAGTCAAAATTATTAGATAAAATGTCAAAATTATGAGGTAAAAAGTCAAAATTATGGGATAAAAAACCAAAATTATGGGATTAAAAGTCAAAATTATTAGATAAAATGTCAAAATGATGAGGTAAAAAGTCAAAATTATGGGATAAAAAGTCAAATTTATGGGATAAAAAGACAAAATTATGGGATTAAAAGTCAAAAGTATTGGATAAAAAATCAAAATTATGACATAAAAAGTCAAAATTATGAGTAAAAAGTCAAAATTATGGGATAAAAAGTCAAAATTATGGGATAAAAAGTCAAAAGTATTACATAAAAAAAATCAAAATTATGGAATAAAAAGTCAAAGGGTGGGAGAGGAGAGGAGAGGAGAGGAGAGGAGAGGAGAGGAGAGGAGAGGAGAGGAGAGGAGAGGAGAGGAGAGGAGAGGAGAGGAGAGGAGAGGAGAGGAGAGGAGAGGAGAGGAGAGGAGAGGAGAGGAGAGGGGGGAAGTGAAGGGAAGTGCGGGTCTGAAGTTTAGCTCTGGGGGAGAGAAGGAGGAAGGAGGTGTGAGGCTGCAGGAGGATTTGTGAGGGGTGAGGAGGTCCTTGAGGTTGTTTCCATGGTAATGAGGGAGGTCTGATAGTTGGTTCTGAAAGGGTTTGGTCACCAGAGGAGGTTCTGGACAAACAGAGGGATGTTTTCACATTCATGAACTTGGCAGAACTGTTTAGAATAGACACCAGTATTTCTAACAGAAAAATATAAAATATATAACAGAGACAGTTTTAAGGTGTTAAAGACCATTTTCATTATTTAACGTGACCGCCATCCAATTTAGTTATTTCAGTGAAAACAAAAATGTACATTTACAACCACTTTTGATGCATGAATTATGTAACCCTTAGTCAACATTTTTTTTCCCAAGTGTTTTCATGTGTTTGGTGACTTAAATCTTTTTAATGAACCTATGTTTTTATGGAGTTACACAAATGTCCACTAAACTGGACAATATGAATTAAAGCGTTGAAGCAAAGAAACTTTGATTTAAAGCGCAATATCAGAACACGATGAAATAAAACATTTTAAATCTAAATTATGAGATAAAAAGTCAAAATAATGGGATAAAAAGTCAAAATTATCAGATAAAAAGTCAAAAATAATGGAATAAAATGTCAAAATTATCAGATAAAAAGTCAAAATAACGGGATAAAAAAATTTAAAATTATGGGATTAAAAGTCAAAATTATGGGATTAAAAGTCAAAATTATGGGATAAAAAGTCAAAATTATGGAATAAAATGTCAAAATTATCAGATAAAAAGTCAAAATTATGGGATAAAAAGTCAAAATTATGGGATTAAAAATCTAAATTATGGGATAAAAAGTCAAAATTCCCAGTTACTAAGCACAACCAGAATTAACCCATATTATAAGGCACACTGTACTTTTTGGATGAAATAAGTCTTTTAAGTGTCACCTTATAGTCCAGAAACTACAGTGACCTTTTGTTTCCCAAATGTCCTGTAATTTCACATTCAAAAATTAGTATGAACATGTTAGAAACATCCAAATATTGGTATGAACACGTCCATAGCGCCCATGTGTTCAACTATATTTTCAGATTACATACCAGAGGATACGTTTCTATACATTTACATTATATAAAAACATGACAGTCAGCACTTCAGCCTTTCAGCTCATTTTGTGCTAAAACAACAACAAAAAAAATCTACATCTATTAGTCTACTGATCTAATATTAATGTTGGAATTACAGATATTAACATGTCAGGCCACTGGAAACATCAACAGTGACTCTTCTCTCACAGCAAAACAACAAAGAATGTATGTTGACTGAAAATCCTCCTGAAATAGCAGGGAACGGAACAAAGACAGGCTCATTAAAAATGTATCAAGGGTACAGCAGCCCCTGTGTTTCTCCTTGCTCAGGGATTCTTCATGGCTCAATAAAGGCTGAGGACATTATCATCAGATCCAACAATGCCTTTCACTCCCGTCTTCATTTCCACTATTGTTCCGAACCGCTTAAAGGACAAATTGTTCTCATTAGTTTGTTTTATATCTGAAATGGGATATATAACAAGTCTTATGTAGTCCACAACTCTGCTCTTTTAAACAGCTTCTATACATGTTTGTTGAGGTGCTGATAAGGGTGGTGGTGGTGGGTGGGTGGGTGGGGGGGGTCAGCACTTTAGGGGGAGCGGAGGAGGGGGTTCAGTGGATACAGGCGAGAAGTTGTGATAATGTTGTGTCAGAGAGGCATAGAAGTAACAAAGTATGTTAAGTTTCAGTTTTGTTTTCACTCTAGCACAGGGGGTCTCAAACTGATTTTATTCAGGGGCCACATTCACCCCAAAGGGTCGAACTAGTAAAATGAAAACATAATAACATATAAACAATACACCAAATATACCACATGTGTTCTAAGAACCCGCAGAGGGAAGTTAACCCTGGGGTAAGGTACTTACTGGAGATTCTGTACGAGAGGAGGACAGCATTTTCCCCTGATTTCCTGACTACGGTCACGATAACGTCAGGAACGGTTAATAATAACTTTACAATATTAACACAAAAAAAGAATGAAAAAGTTCATTTTGGGATCCATGAACTTCTAGTTCATAATTTGGAAGAATGAAGGATGAACTGAACTAATTCATATTGAGTAACTTTAAATGAACTTTGAACGAGTTCCTAATCAAGGTGAACTTTCCCAACACTGGTTATTTGATTGTGTCTTTCTGGAAAACTACATTTCTACATTTAGGCCCCTCATCAGAGAAGCGAAAAGTTATGTGGCCCTCACAGGAAAAAGTTTGGGGACCCCTGGTTTAAGTCATTATACAATATTCTATCTATACTGAAAATCCCACATTGGTCGACCGCTGTGTTTTATCATAAAACTTAAAGAAGACCAGTAGATCATAGAAGTATTTAAATCTGGATGTTAAACACTACCAGACATGTTTAGTAAAACTGCGGCGCTCAGTCTGCCTGGAAGCCAGGAACAGTATGACCAGGTTAACAGGCTAATAAACACAGTCAACTATGTGATTCTGTATCATAAACTAATCTGGTGGGCTTCAGAGCCCCTCAGCAGTCTGTTTGGTATTTCTCAGTTTGTGGGTGGCATGTATAGAAGTACGGAGGGCGGCAAATATGTATACGAGAACTATTATCAGCAGCAGCAGCGGCAGCAGCAGCAGCAGCAGCAGCAGCAGCAGCGGCAGCAGCAGCAGCAGCAGAGTCGAGTCAGGTCAAGTCAAGTACGCAGGTTTGTAGCGCTGAATGATAAACAAAGCAAGGACGGAGAGGGAACCCATAGGGAAAAACACCTACAGTATCAGTCACCAACCAGACTGCTAAAAGCATGCTACACCTTGTTATATTTTACCACTGATGCACAAATAAATTGTGTTGCACTCAAGAAATCTTCTCAGAAACATCCGAAGAAACACTTTCCTGCAGCAGTCGTATCTACACTGGCCCTGTGCTTTAAGACGCCTCCTCTGTTTTAACAAAACAGGAGCATTTTCACTGTATATAGACACAAAATAAAATAGGATTTGAGGAATAGGGCGATTAAAAAAAAAAAAATCTGAGCTCATTTGGACTTACACTACGTTTTTAATGCACAACTTGGATTTTATTTTTTTTTTTTATTAAACCAAAAATATTTCAGATGTTTACTCAATAATGTACTTTTTTCCCCTTTCCCCCCCCAAAAAAATAATAATAATAAAAAAATAAAATTAAAATAAATATAAAAATAATATAGTCTTCCCAAATCCAAACATAAATAACAAACAAAAACAAACAAAAGCCTACCCACACACGTCAGTCAGCAAATTATAAATATAAGATACATCCAAATTTGATATATAACCAAAACCAGAAAGTAAGTTCCAACGTTCCAATGTCCATCAGTTCGTAGTTAACTAACAACTTGGATTTTTGGGTGAAATCCAACTTCTTTGGGTGCTTGTTCGTATTACACATCAAATACAATCTACCGATTTTGAGTAAGAACTGACTGCGACCCTGAAATGACCTTGTTGTAGGATTTACAATAATATCAGATATAAATATTAAAGTAATGTTTCATATAAAATGGAACATTCTTGGAGTGGGGGGAAGGGACAACCCCCACCGCATAGAAGCCAAAAGAAGATACGACACCCACCCCTTCAGGACAGAGGACTGAGGATATCCTGAAGGAGGAGGGGTCGACAGGAAGGTGTTATAAACTGTAAGTGTGAGCGGGGAGCTTTAGTGTCACATGTGACTATGTAATCTTAAAAGTAATCTTATGATGAGATAGTTTGTAATACTGTAACTGATTATAAACAATGATTGTGATATTAAAATAATGAAAAGACAATGAGAAAACTCAAAAATCTTAACCAACCAGCTTAGGTTCTAAATCACAGGTGTCAAACATGCGGCCCGGGGGCCAAATCTGGCCCACCAAAGGGTCCAGTTCGGCCCTTTGGATGAATTTGTGAAATGTAAAAATTACATTAATATATTAATTTATCATTTTAGGTGAGGTTCCACATTCAGAACAATTCACTTTCATAATAACATAAATACATGTCAATTTTTTTTCTTTGTAAATGTTTTTATTTAATTTTAATAAAACAAAATACAATTTCACATAAAAATCTCTAACACCAGAATAAATATGAACAATCTGAACTTTCTTAAGAGAAGAGAGTACAATTTTAATAATATACCACCTATTACTAAATGTTTTGTGTATTTGTAAGCTATAATAAACACATGTAAATGATAAAACTAAGACCTAATCATGTTAAAATTACACATATATTTCAGTTTGTTCATGCTATTCACACTGTTTGAAAGGGTGGTTTGTGGATGGAAACATTTTCATTATATGAATGTGCTTTTTTTTTTAACAAGGACAACGCTTTGGTATTGATTATTATTTATATGTTATTATTTTACTAGTTCAGCCCACTTCTGATCAAATTTAGCTGCATGTGGCCCCTGAATTCAAATGAGTTTGACACCCCTGCTCTAAATATAATTTAGTAGAATTAAAAATGCTTAAAGTATTAGTAAAAAATTTTACCAATACAACCTACATTCTCAAAAGACATCCCGCCAATGCAGGCACGCACTGTGTTAATACTGGTAAATATATTTTTCCCACTCCTCCTCCTCCTGGGATGTAGAGTTGTGACATTTGTCACATTTCAATGATGTAAAAGATCAGAAAAATGTAACCTGGCCGTTCACAGTGAAGTTACATTGCAAAATATCAGCTATGCATTGGATTTAGCACTAGATATGAAAGCGGGTCACATTTGTGCTGTTCAAACAGTCTTTAACAGGTCAGATACAGGCCACATATGGGCAAAAAAAAAAATCTGATTTGTACCACATTTGCCTGCAGTCTGGGTGTAGCCTTAGATTAACTTTTTTGATCCACAAGGGAATTAGTTGGACACAATAGTTCAGTTACATACAAATACACTTGAAAAAAACCAAAAAACAAAACAAAAACAGTTGCAAAAAAAGCAACGAAGAAAGAAATGAAAGCAAGTGTGAAGAGATAGAAGCAATAAATGAGATAAATATAATACACTAATAAAACAGAAAAAACAAGTTGCAAAGATTAACCGTTTGTTGGTCAGCTCAACTGTTTGGTAGAGGTAACTTTGAACCCTGATATCTAATCTAAATTTAAGTCTTTTGACACCAAACTTCTTGGGCAGTCAATGATATATTCAGGTCATGCTAGTATACCATCAAGGAAGAAGATTGTAACCATGACAACACCTCTACTATGATCTTTTCTTTTGGACACAAAATTGCAGGCTAGTTAGATTTTTTTCCCATCATTTTATTAACTTTTACAGAGTTTGTTTTACATAAATAATCCTCATCATATTTCAGAAATACTTTGGTATTCATGTCATAATTTTTTTTTAAAACATGCTAGACATGCTTTTATGATAGTAAAGGGTCATGATACTAACGCTAATGCTAATGCTAATGCTAATACTAATACTAATGATACAAACATAAAGACAAGGCACACATTATATTGGTAAGATTGGTGAAGGAGTAATGTTTGAGTTTTAATACTTTAGTTAAATTTAGGGTCAGTAAAAAAAAAAAATATGTTATAATAATCCCTGTGAGATGGACAAAGCAAAAAAAAAATATTTCTTTTATTGTGATTTTTGTAGTGTGACCAATAATGAGTTACATTTACTTTATAATGATATTAGGTCTTTATTCTCAAAACAGATGTATTCATTCTCCTTTATAGTCACATCCATAAAAAATACCATTATTAAAAAAGCCTCATATGTAAAATATTTCAGAAGTATGAAAAATAAGGAGCATCTCTGCTCTGAAACACAATAAGGGTGTCTCAAACTACTGCCAAACATGTGTCTCAAATGTCAAGTAAATTGATATTTAGACTTTTGAAAGGAACTGACTCATGGCACAGTAATAGTTTCAGACAGTGCATCAGTGAATGAATGAATGAATGAATGAATGAATGAATGAATGAATGAATGAATGAATGAATGAATAAATTCCAAAGAAGGCAGCTCAAATACAGCTCAATGGATGCCAATTACCATGGAAACGCAATCTACCTGTACAGCCTATACCTGAAGTCCTTCTATCTTCCCATTCATACAGCTAGCCAATATGTAGTATTGATCCTGAATAATAAACCCATCGACTGTATATAATTAGTAGTTGGATGAATCGTGACATCACTGTCTGTATAGTGAAAATATAAAACATCTTTATCAGTCCAATAAGAGAACCACTGATACTAATGAGCTCTAGGTTTATACACTGAGTGTTGGTTCAGGGGTCACATTAATGTGTCATCCAGCTGTTATTTCCCATGTTTTTTTTTTTTCAGTTTTTTTAAAATACTTCCTGAATAAGACTAAAGAGAAGGAACTGCATTAGAATCACATAAATATGGATTTCATTGATGATGTGCTGATGAATATGGAACAGTGCACAAGGTCACTCAATATTTACTCGGGAGCCATAAGTTTGTCTGTGTGATCATTTGCATCTGTTTAAGAATTAATATAAAGATTATGCTTTTAATAATGTGGGGGAATTTCCTATTCGACTTTATAATTCGAATATACTACTACAGTTCCTGATATTATCATCATCATTAGAATTATCTTCTCTCCTTTATCTTCTGATTATTATTTATTGCCATTATAATATAATTGTTAGTGACATCTTTATATTATTTAATGTTATTTTACTCCCCCTCTGTCCAAAAGGTATTGTTTTTGGTTGAATTTTGTTGTTGTTTGTCTCTATTTCAGCAACTTTACAGAAAAACTACTGTACCAATTTCTATTAAATTTCCAGGAATGATGCAAAATGGACCAGAATAGATCCCATTACATTTTGGTGACTGTAGGTCAAAGGTCAAAGTAAAGATAACCAAAAATGTGTTTGTGAAATGAGAATCAGAGATATGGCAAATAAGGAATTTCCTTTTCATTCCTGTATACTCAGTTTTGCATACAGCTTATTTCTGCTTTCACTGTTGACGTGCATTGACGTTTGAACCTTGAAGACACATTTGAAGACTGTAGGTCAAAGGTTAAGGTCACAAAAAGGTCAACATTAAATTTTTTCTGGACTTACAATCAGCACCAACTTGCTGGTCTTTCAATTATGTATCTCATGTGTTTAGATTTTAACCTAATGTTGACCTAAGAGGTCAGAGGTCACTCGGTCAATACCTAGAAGAAACAAAAAAACAAGTAACATGGACAGTAACAGAAACAAACAAGACAGAGATTTAGTTACAATTATTGACAGACAAGAAATGACCTTTGACCTGGAGTGACCTTAAAAAAGAAAAATCAATGTCACATGATTTCAAATGGCTCATGGTGGATCACAATGAAAATACTAATCACAACATATATTATATAAAAGAAAAATTATGACCTGATCAAAAACAATGGTTATACAATCCATACAATACTAACTCTGTCCAATGCTATAGATATGAATGAAATAACGGAAATAATTTTGGTTATTATCAAGAAAACATAAAAAAAAATGGATAAATATCAGCTTTGAAAGTAAAGTGTTATGAGCTGTTTTTGTCTTTCATCATTATATTTGTTCAAATAAATGCACCTTTAGTTGTGTCAGGAAATAAAATGAATAAGAAACAAAGGTGATCAAATATTTTTTCCACAACTGAACATACAAACATAATACAAAATGTTGATATTAAAGAAGTCAAATCCTATTGTGTATTACAACAGGGTAGAATTATTTATGATTTTGTTGAAGTGAAAATAAAAGGGTGTTGTTTGTATCTATTTTTTGATCAATAAGGACAAATACACTATACACAGTAGTGTTAAATCAACACTTAGAGAGTTTATTTAACTTCTTCTAGAGTGCATTTGGTCCCATTGTCTCCAAATTAACACTGCAAAATCTACAGTGTACAGATATAAATTTTTAAAAAAAAACAAAAAAAACAAAACCTCTCCCATGCAGTGTTTGTAGTTAATAATAATTTGTACCACAGGCTTTTATGAGACAAAAAAAGTTAAAAGTAAGACCAAAACTAGCTGAATGCAGCAAATACTATAAAGGCTTCCATAAAACAGAGTGCTGAAAGACAGAGAAAGGTACACATTTATAGACATTACAAAACAACTGTAATGTTCTTCTGTCTCAGACAATCTGACTTCCCCTCTCTGGGGCAAAAAGACTCTTCAGCATGAATCCAGAAAGTGTAGATTTCTGAGAGAAGACTATTTCATGTTGACAAGTGTTGATTAGAGAGTTGTTTGTCCACTCTGAAGGCTGATATGGCTGCAGGGCATCTTGTTAAAAACTAGAAGTGTTACATTTAGTGTGATGGGTGTGAAAACTGTCACAAGGTTATTTTTATACACTCGGAGTTTAATTAATTCAGACTCTTTTTGCTGTGCACAACACTTATGCTTCTTTTATGTTGCTTTCATGTAAACCGGTCATGCCTCGCACATCCCCCTCCATGTTAGAAAGTCTGCAAGCCGCTCATTACAGGGAAGTGACTTGTGGGATAACCACAGCTCTGTGCTCGACTACAAGATGAGTCATCTGATGAGGAGCGCCGGCTTCTTTATGTCCCCCTGTGTGGAGCCTCCAGTTCAATCAGTGGAAAAGCTGCATCATGCCACGATGCAAAATTCCGTCCACCTCACAAATGGTCCCCGGTACAAAAGGCAATAACGGCTTAAGGAGTATCCTTATATGTGACTGGCCTACTTTCCCTGCATCACTTATATGAATCAGAACAGGGTCCCCTGACTGCAACAACCCCATTTTCAACAAACCCAGCAATGCAGCATCACGTCGGCCCTTTAAATGTAACTTACAGACTTTACAGTGAATATTTTAGTGTAGCTCTCATGTGGTTCATCTCCTGTTTCCTATTGTTCTGCCACTGCACTGCATAATTGCACTTTCTTGTACATGTGCTATAATTCAGGAACACAAATTAAAGCAACACAGCAAATCCTTGTAGATGAGAAGAACAAAGGAATAACAATGGATTCACACGCTATAGATAATTTGCCAGGACTACAAAGTAAGTACTAGTAAGTTTCTTTCTGGGACAATTAGAAGTGGTATCAGGCACAACAAACCCCGCCCCTTACACATATTACACAAATGCTTATTTTGACATAGATCCAGCTGATGTCATCATATCTATGGATGTGCTGATGTCAGCACATCCATAAATCCACAAATTGAAACAAAATTTCTTATTTTTAAAATTCATAAATAAAAAAAAAAAATAATAATAATTATACATATATATATATATATATATATATATATATATATATATATATATATATATATATATATATATATATATACATACAGACAGAGGGAGTGAGGGAGAGAGAGAAAGAAAGATAGAGAGAGAGCATTCATGCTTCACAGTAATAAGGATCCTGGTTCGACTCCAGCACCAGACCTTTCTGTGTGGAGTTTCCATGTTCTCCCCGTGTCTGCGTGACTTTTCTCCAGGTACTCCGGTTTCTCTCTACCATCCAAAAACATTCACTG
>CM035796.1:9434986-9452735 GCA_020466265.1 Siphamia tubifer
CATTGTGAAATCCATTTAAAAGAAGCAACAAACACACACAAGCAAAAGATGTGTGATGAATGTGTGCAGATACTAATACACTGACATGGAGGAAACTGTCTGAGTATAACCATTAATTCTAACTAGTGCATTTTTTTTGCCCACAAGGAGTAACATAAGATGGAGGAAGTGTCACCTGATGATAATGAGTAGGAGGAGGACGCTTTAGCATCTCAACCTCTGGGTCAGCACAAAGGCAAATGTGGCAGAAGGAAGCATGAGCGATCAAACAAACAGTGCATTTCAGTCGTTTCTAATAGTAAATACTGATGATAAGCCATGAGCAAAGGGGCTTCAGGCTTCTTCTGTCATCCATCACATGTTTTCAGATGCACTACTGACATTATAAAACACTCAGACCCGAAAAGACAGACTCATCCCATGTCCCCTTATTTGAATTAAAGCAGAATAATAGGCTATTCACAGAGCTCACAGTCATAGTTACCATAGTCTTAATTGTTACCCTGCCCTCTGAAGGGGAGGCAAGGGGGTTTGGTTTTGGTTAGAATTGTTTGGATGTTGTGTTGATGATCAAGCATCAAAACTATTGATTGAATTCATACCAAATTTGGTTTGTAGTAGTGGTAGGTCAAAGTTATATTATATATATTTTTAAATGTATTTATTTTTTGCTTTAGTTTATTTATTATATATATATATATATATATTAATTTAAAATTTAAAATGTCTCTAGTCACGAAACAATTAGCTAAATGTATAATAAATTGGGTTTATAGGTTGCCAGTGACCCGAAATACATGTGATTACATTTGGGGAATAGTAGGTCAAAGTTCAAATTTTTCATGAATTAAAAAAAAACAAAACATTCACTTATAATGGGTGACATTTTTCAAATGTCTGTAGCAGCAAAACTATTGATTGAATTCATACCCAATTTGGTTTGTATACATGCGATTCGATTTTGGTAGTGGTAGGTCAAAGTTAAATTATAATTTTTTTTAAATGTATTTATTTTTTGCTTTAGTGTATTTATTTATTATTAATTATTATTTTTATTTTTTTTCACACATTTTTTAAATCTTTTTTTTTCCCAGATGCACTTATAATGTGTAAAATTTAAAATGTCTCTAGTCACAAAACAATTAGCTAAATGTATAATAAATTGGGTTTATAGGTTGCCAGTGACCCGAAATACATGTGAATACATTTGGGGAATAGTAGGTCAAAGTTAAAAATTTTTCATGAATTAAAAAAAAATAAAAAATCCCTTATAAATATAAAATTCACTTATAATGGGTGACATTTTTCAAATGTCTGTAGCAGCAAAACTATTGATTGAATTCATACCAAATTTGGTTCCTTGACATGTGATTCGATTTTGGGAATGGTAGGTCAAAGTAATTTTTTTTTCTTTACAAATTAAAAAAAAAAAAAAAATCCCCACTTCACTTATAATGGGTAAAATATCAAATGTCTGTAGCAACAAAATAATTGATTAATTCATTACCAAATTGGGATTATAGATTTCCATTGATCCAGAATACATATGGGTATATTTTGGGAAAATTTGGTTAAAGTAAAAAATTTTCTTTGAATATTTTTCTTCTCATGCACCATATTTCATGTCTATTAAAAACTATTTTAATTCAACCTAGTTCAAACATGTCCCACATATAGAGTCAATTAATACACTAACGTTCAGCACACACACAGATGTGATGACATTAACTTGATCGATGTCAAAATAATCTACAATATGTTGCCGTTGCACTTCAGAACAGTTTATATATTCACAATAATGAGCTTGTTCACTTTCATTTGATGTGCAACAAGTGAAGGTGCATTAATGTGAGAGCTGAATATATATGTGTTATTAAAATAATGTCATCTATGACCCAGGATGTGAGGCAAGTAAGAGGTTAATGAGTAAATGAAGTCATTTTCTATCACATTATGACACATTTTTCTCTATTTCTCTCCTGCTGTGCCAGAACCGTCCCACAAAAAGCTCCAGAATGTCTGCAGTTCCTAATTAGTGTCAGAATAAATTAAACATGTCATATGTAAACAGTTTTGATTTACATTTGGGATCAACATTTGTGACACTTGGAAATGATTTCAATAAACATTTACTTATTATGTTGAAACAGAATGCAATGTGGGTTGAACTGCATTTGCAACATAATATAATTAGAGCTGCACTGTCATTATTTATGAAAGTCATCGCACATCCATTTCTACTTTTACCGTATTTGTGTTTAGACTGTGTGCTGTCCTTACTGCAGTGTATGAACTGAAGCTATCCAACCAGTTAAACTCTGATGCAATAACCAGGAGTCTGTTCCATAGTTAACATTCCAATGTTGTTTATCTGAAGAATCCAGCATTACATGACAGAGTGAAAACTGTAACAAAACAAAGTTTGACTGTTTTTAACATAAAGCTCAGCTCCACATGAAGTCTCATTGTAAATACATGTAAATAAAAATGATCTTTTTAACCTATTTATTACATTCTCTTTCTAACATAAACTTAACTTAAACTATCAATATTTCAATTTAACAAGGCATTCACTTACGACTTTGCTTCTAGCATCGTTCACAGGAAATTCTTTGAAGTAGAAACCGATTTCAGTGGACAGGAACTGAACGTGAAGTTACTGATGACAAGGCAGGAAGTAGTAAAGAAAATACAGGAAACAGTATCAAAATAAAAGTGCTATTCTTTCTCAAAGTGTCAATATAAAAGTTTCTCCATATACATAGCTCTAATGGCGACACACTCCCCGCCTGACCACTGTGAGGTCACCACAATAAACATTAAACTCAAACAAGAATCACATTTGAAACATCAGTCCTTACGGAGAAGCAAAACAGTTTCGGTAACTGGTCTAAGGTAAGTCTTTGATTGTCCTTGGTTCACTGTCCGTAATTCCACCTTACGGACTCTTCCATCTGTTCCAGGAATAGCCTTTATGACCACTGCCAAAGGCCAATTGTTGCGAGCAGCTTGGTTGTCTTTGAGGAGGACGATGTCACCGTCTTGCAGGTTCTGGTGGGACCTTGTCCATTTCTTGCGACTTTGTAAGGTTGACAGGTACGCTTGTCTCCAACGGTTCCAGAATAAGTTGGATAAGGCTTGTACTTGTCTCCACTGCTTAGTGAGTAAGTCCCTGTCTGTGAAGTCACCTGGAGGTGGTGGGGCACCAGTTTTCTGTGTTAACAGCATCGATGGTGTGAGGATGTATGGATTTTCTGGATCATTTGACACCGGAACTAGTGGTCTTGCATTCAGAATTGCGTTCACTTCTGCCATTAGAGTACACAGAACTTCATGAGTAAGGCGAGTGCTGTGGTCACGGAGCATCGAATCCAGGATTCTTCGAGCTACCCCAATGAGGCGCTCCCATGAACCCCCCATGTGTGAGGCATGGGGCGGGTTAAACACCCAGGAACATCCTTGTTGGTGCAGGTATCTCTGCACCGCGCTGTCTGGTTGATCTGCACTCAGCCCAAATTCTTTACAGGCCCCAATGAAATTTGTGCCGCAGTCTGACCTCAGTTGTTTGGCTGGTCCTCTGATGGCAAAGAAACGCCTCAGCGCGTTTATACAGCTTGAGGTGTCCATTGAGGTAATCACCTCGATGTGAACTGCTCTGGAGCTCATGCAGGAGAATAGGATGGCCCAGCACTTGCTCTCAGGTTGCGTCCCTCTGGTGCGTCTGATGGAGACGTGCCAGGGCCCGAAAACATCTAGGCCCACATATGTGAAGGGAGGACAGGTTGTGAGGCGCTCTGCGGGCAAATCTGCCATCTGTTGTTCCTGCATCCTTCCTCTAAGTTTGCGACAGGTGATGCACTTGTGAATAGTTGAGTTCACAAGCCGCTTGCCTCCCAGGATCCAGAGTCCAGCAGCTCGTACAGCTCCTTCTGTTAGATGACGGCCCTGATGCTCTACTTGAGCATGATGGTATCTGGTAAGTAGCAAGGACACGTGGTGTTCTTTTGGGAGAATGACCGGGTTCTTTTGTTCAATGGACACATCCGCGTTCTTCAGTCTGCCTCCAATGCAGAGTAGGTCACCCTGTAAGATCGGGTTGAGGGAACATAGGCAGCTGCTTAACGGAACTTGCATTCCTCTCTCCAGAGCTTCAAACTCCTTCACAAACGTGTTCCTCTGAACAGCTCTGATGATGACTTCTCTTGCTTGGGAAAGCTCATCCACGGAGCGAGGTAAATCACAATGATGCCAACCCTTACACTTGCCTGACGGAGCCTTGAAGGATTTTGCTATATGTATCAGGAGTGCAATGGCGCGTTGGAGAGTGTCGAATGTGGAGAACCTTTCAAAGCGTTCTGTGGTGAGAACTCTCCCTTGCAGGTTGGTGAGGAAGCTTTTCACAATTGGACGGACCTCTCCATCTGACTCCGGTGAGACTAAGCCGAATGACTGAGCTTGGTCTGGCTGAATGGACGGCTTGCGCAGGAAGGTTGGTCCCTTGAACCACATCGTCTGTCTGAGGCGTGCTGCTGGAACCGACCGTGATGCCAGGTCAGCTGGATTGTCTTCTGTGTTCACGTAGTACCATTGTTCAGGGATGGTGGATTGGCGTATACGCTGGACACGGTTGTGGACATACACATAGAACCGTCTGGACTGGTTGTAAATGTATCCAAGGACAACTTTGCTATCAGTGTAGAACTTGGTGGCATCCAGCTTTAGATCCAATTCATCCTGAATCAACTCAGCCATTTCCACAGCTAAGACTGCTGCACACAGTTCAAGTCTTGGAATGGTTGGGTCTGATCGAGGGGCAAGTTTAGCTTTTGCCATGACAAATCCAACGTCCACTGTATCTCCTTTGCTGGCTTTCAAGTAGGCCACGGCACCAATAGCCGTCACAGATGCATCGCTGAAGACGTGGAGTTCTACTCGCTCAGCCTTGGTTGGACAGATGCCTGTGTACATCCTTGGTATGTGAAAGTGCCTTAAGTCTTGAAGCGAGTCTCTCCAAGACTCCCACTTGCCTAACTTATCTTCAGGCAATGGGGTGTCCCACTCCGATGTCTCAGAATTCAACTCTCTGAGAAGGTCCCTGCCTTGGATCGTAACTGGAGCCAGAAAGCCTAAAGGGTCAAAAACACCGTTCACCATGGAAAGAACCCCTCGACGGGTGAATGGTTTGGTGTCAGTTGATACAGAGAAGGTGAATGTGTCGCTTGCTATTTCCCACAGGAGCCCCAAGCTGCGTTGGGTGGGTGACTCATCTCCGCTGAGGTCTACATCCTTCTTGGCTTGTACACAGTCCTCGGTTGGGAAGGCTTCCAAGACAGCCTGACTATTTGAGGAAAATTTGTGGAGCCTCAGGTTAGACTCTGCAAGTGAGGCTTGAGTCCTACGGAGCAGCTCAATAGCCTCTGCATCAGTTGGAACAGAACAGAGGCCGTCGTCAACATAAAAGTGCCGTTCGACAAAGTTGACAGTGTCTGCTCCATACTTCTCTGCACCGTCTCTGATGGCTCTTCTGAGCCCATAGATCGCCACTGCAGGAGACGGGCTGTTTCCAAAGACATGAACCTTCATTCTGTAGTCAATGACCTTGTCGGCTACGTTGTTGTCTTTGAACCATAAGAATCGCAGGAAGTTTCTGTGCTTTTTGTCCACGAGGAAGCAATAGAACATCTGTTGAATATCCGCCATCACAGCGACCTTGTCTTTACGGAACCGCATGAGCACTCCTAGAAGGGTGTTATTCAGATCTGGTCCAGTCAAGAGCACATTGTTCAAGGAGATGCCAGACTGTTGGGCACTCGAATCAAACACTACCCTGATTTGATCAGGTTTCTGTGGGTGGTACACAGCGAAGCTTGGTAAATACCAGCACTCTTCTTCTTTTAGCTCTGGTGCCACCTCAGCATGGTTGTTTTTCAGCAGTTTGTCCATGAATTCCACGTATTGCTGTTGCATTTCTGGCTTTCTCCTGAATTGACGTTGTAGTGATTCAAACCTTTTGAGTGCTTGCTCGCGGTTGTTGGGAAGCTGTTGCCTTGGTTGTCTGAACGGCAATGGAGCAACCCAGCTGTGTGAATCATTTTTGTAGACTTCTTTGTCCATCATTTTTAGGAAGGTTACATCTTCAATAGAAGGTGCTAGCTTATTGTCATGTTCCGTATGGTCGAATACATTTTGGCCTAGACTGTCTTCCTTAGTTCTGGGTTGTAAGGCGTTGACGTGAAGTTCCTCTTTAATGTGCAGATGGCTTGTGCATGGCTGAAAGAATGAGGGCCGATGACAGTCGACCATGGTCGTCTGGAAGGAACTGACATTCGGCTTGTGTGTGTTCCCTAGACAGACTTCTCCTATCAGCACCCAGCCCAAGTCAAGGCGCTGTGCGAAGGGTGCATTGGTAGGGCCATTTATTTGTTCCCATACTTTGTGTGCTCTGATTATGTCTCTTCCTAGTAACAGGAGGATCTCAGCTGTGGGGTCCAGCTCTGGGATGTGTTCTGCTACCTTTGACAGGTGAGGCTGATGAAGAGCTGCATTTGGTGTGGGAATTTCGGACCTATTATCAGGTATGTTATTACACTCAGTGAGTGGTGGTAAGGGAATGGTAACTTTTCCGTTTAAGGACTCCACGATAAAATCTGAGGCCCTTCTGCCAGATGTTTCCACGACACCAGAACATGTTTTCAGTTGGTAAGGATACGGCTTAGTGTGAATGTCAAACTTGTCAAAGAAACTGGACTTGGCCAACGACCGGTTGCTTTGGTCATCTAACACGATGTAGGCCTTGATGGCTTTGTCTGGGTAGTCTTTCTGGTACACTCTTGCCAGACATATTTTGGAGCATGACCGTCCAACTTGTCCTGTGCCGCATACTGCTGTGCAGCTTGAGCTAATCTCGCTGGTGTCAGTTGCCACTTCTCCCTCCCCGCCATGCTGTGGCGAGGTCGGCGGAGTTGTAGGTAGCGGTGTCGGTCCAGGGTGCATAGCTGAGACATGTTGGGTGCTGTCACACTCAAAACACTTCACAATTGTAGTGCAGTCCCTTGCCATATGGTTGGTGGAGCTACAACACTTGAAGCAGATTCCGTTTTCTTTCAGAAATATCTTTCTGTCATCCAACGTTTCGGCTCTGAAGGCTTTACACTTCTTCAGTGGGTGGGGTTTTGCATGTATTGGGCAGATCTTACTCGGATCACTGGGGACATTTTCCTCTGTAGGAGTGACATTGATCTTGTGAACTGCAATGGGTTTCTGGATGGTTTTAGGGAAGGCACTTTCAGCCTTGGCAGATGCTGTTGTAGTGGTATTAAAAAAGGCAAAGCTGGGGTCATTTCTTTTCTTGGCCTCATAGCATATGAATTTTGTGAAGTAATCAAATGGTGGGAACCGCCCTTTATTTGTTTCTTTATATTTGGAACCGGCCGAGATCCATTTTTCCTGGAGTCCATAGGGCAGCTTGGTCACTATAGGTTCAATTCCACGCGTTGTGTCCAGGTAGGACAGGCCTGGTAAGTAACCATCCTCCTTGGCACACTGCACTTCCATAAGCAGGTCAGCTAGCTCTCGTAGCTTCATATTTTCCTTGGCTGAGACTCTGGGAAATGCATCCAGTCGGGTGAAGAGGGCCTTTTCGATCACCTCTGGGGCTGCATAACACTCCTGGAGACGTTCCCAGGCTTTCACCAGTGCTATTCGTGGGTTTGCTATGTGCACTGCACGGAGGCGTTTAACCTGGTTGCTGGATTCTTTTCCAAGCCATCGCGTCATCAAATCCAGTTCCTCAGTGGCCGTGAGACCAAGTCCTTGAGTGGCATTTTTGTATGACGACAGCCAGGCGCGATAATTTTCAGGTTTATCATCAAACATATACAAACTTGTGTTCACTAGGTCACGCCGAGCTAAATATTGTGCTAGGTTTTGGGTTGCAGGCATACTTTGAGCATTTATCTGTTGTGGGGTGAAGGATGAAGCCCCAATATTCAAATCACTGATATGCGAAGTGAGACTTTTGGGAGTAACCTCAGGCCTGTCTTTGGTGAAAGGATTCTGGCTGATTGACTGTTCGGCTGCTGGTGGTGCATAGTCAAAGTCATAGTCTGTAAACTCCACATTGTTTGTATCATATGGAAACACAGGTGGCTGATGGTGTGACACAAAAGGGTTGTTCAGGCTGTAACTGAGAGTGGCATTGGTTGGTTTTGTTGGTGGCGGACTAGCCCTCATGGCTGTTTGTTGGACAGGGTTAGTGGAATGGAAGTGAGTTTGGACGTATTCACTTGTTCGTTCACGTTTGCTTTGTTCTGTTGAATTTGTTTCATCTAGCACAATATAATTGTTACTCTCTGAAACGGCTGACTCCCAGACAGCTGCTACAGCTTCAGCTTCTGCTGCTTCACGGCAGGTGGCTAGTGTCTCAATCTCAGTCTCCTTTTTAACTTTCTCTATCTTGGCTTTGGCTTCTTGCTCAGCATATTCAGCACGCACTTTTGCAGCTGCTGCTTTTGCACGTGCGCGAAATAAAGCATTGGTTGATGAGGTAGATGAATGAAAGCTGCTCCCACTCCTGCTTGATTTATTAGATCTACTTTCCATGTTGACTCGAAGTTCAATGCTAATTTCTCAGTCTTTTCACTGTGCTGTCCTTACTGCAGTGTATGAACTGAAGCTATCCAACCAGTTAAACTCTGATGCAATAACCAGGAGTCTGTTCCATAGTTAACATTCCAATGTTGTTTATCTGAAGAATCCAGCATTACATGACAGAGTGAAAACTGTAACAAAACAAAGTTTGACTGTTTTTAACATAAAGCTCAGCTCCACATGAAGTCTCATTGTAAATACATGTAAATAAAAACGATCTTTTTAACCTATTTATTACATTCTCTTTCTAACATAAACTTAACTTAAACTATCAATATTTCAATTTAACAAGGCATTCACTTACGACTTTGCTTCTAGCATCGTTCACAGGAAATTCTTTGAAGTAGAAACCGATTTCAGTGGACAGGAACTGAACGTGAAGTTACTGATGACAAGGCAGGAAGTAGTAAAGAAAATACAGGAAACAGTATCAAAATAAAAGTGCTATTCTTTCTCAAAGTGTCAATATAAAAGTTTCTCCATATACATAGCTCTAATGGCGACACAGACTGGATACCACTGGAAAATGTTTACATGAAAGTGAAGAGACAGAACATTTAGTACTTCACAAAATTCATATTCTGGCACATCATTCACCTTTCACTGACTGGTTGGAACAAAAAAAAAACAAAAGTCAGATCAAAAGGTTCAGTGGATGAGTTTTTTATTCATTCATCTTGTCAACTTTTGACAATGGACGGGCTGCGCTGCACTGTTGCCACTTTCTACTTAGCTTTAATCAGGTCATGATAATAAGTTGCAAACTCCCTGTGTGCGCTCCTTTTTTTTTTTTTTTTTTTCACAAGAAGACCTTCATGAATAATTGGTTGGGGGGGGGGTATGTGTGGGAGGGTGGGGGTGGGGGTGGGGGTGTAGGCCAATGCAGCCAGGCGTTTGAAGTTGTCCATTTCATAACACAGAGAAAATAATCTAAGCTGAGCAGGAAAAAGAAAGTCCCTGGGCGACTTGAATGAATATGGTTGTCTTTAGTTATAAGACGCAGGACGTCTGAGGACACGATGTCTTCTGAAGACAAAAGTCGCTGACTGTAACAAATGTGTTTGTTTCTGTGTTTGTCACTTTGAACTGGAGACGATGTGACTTAGGAATATCTACCTTTGTCAGTCAAGTGTAGGAGAAGAAAGAAAGAAAGAAAGAAAGAAAGAAAGGATGGAAGAAAGGATGGAAGAAAGAAAGAAAGAAAGAAAGAAAGAAAGAAAGAAAGAAAGAAAGAAAGAAAGAAAGAAAGAAAGAAAGAAAGAAAGAAAGAAAGAAAGGATGGAAGAAAGAAAGGATGGAAGAAAGAAAGGATGGAAGAAAGAAAGAAAGAAAGAAAGAAAGAAAGAAAGAAAGAAAGAAAGAAAGAAAGAAAGAAAGAAACAAACAAAGAAAGAAACAAAGAAAGAAACAAAGAAAGAAACAAAGAAAGAAACAAAGAAACAAAGAAAGAAAGAAAGAAAGAAAGAAAGAAAGAAAGAAAGAATTCAGAATATTTTGCTCACCCCCACATTTTAAATGGCTGTGACACCCCTGGCCACGCCTCCAGAATAACCTGGCTCGAAATTTGGGTGGGGCATAAAATGTCAATCATTACGTTCGGGTCGGGTCGGGCTCGGGCTTCTCTCTTGCTGATCTTTTTTTTTCTCCGCGTAATTAAGCGAGTGTGCATCAAGATCTCTCTTTCACTCTCATTGTCTGGCCTCTTATTCTGTGTTCCAGTGTTATTTCGTTGTGTAAATGCATTTATCATGATAATAAAAATATGTAGATTATTTTAATCTTAAAAAATCGTGCGTTTTTTTCTGTCAAAAATACTATGGGATGAATTTAAATTTCGGGTTTGCTTCGGGCTCAGGCCTGCAGATCAAGTTAATTGGTCAGGCTCAGGCTGGGTCGGGATTTAATGCCTGCGGGCCTGGGTCGGGGTCGGGCTGGATTTTTTTAGGCCCAATCTTACTTCTACTGTTTGGTTCTTTATGGGTTAAGATCACATTTTTATACAAACACTATTGAGTCAATGTGAAGATATTTTCCTATTTTCTTATGTTTTCAGGCAGTTCCAGAGGCTTGAGAATAATTGAAGATCCTCACTAATAAGGCATTTAATTTGCATCCTCATTAAGCAGCAGCAGCAGCAGCAGCAGCAGCAGCAGCAGCAGCAGCAGCAGCAGCAGCAGCAGCAGCAGCAGCAGCAGCAGCAGCAGCAGCAGCAGCAGCAGCAGCAGCAGCAGCAGCATGTTAACACGTGCACACAAAACAACACTACTGTTCACAGGACTAAAATCATCCTTTACTCAATCAGTATGACATTAAAAACTTAATTTTTTTGCATGAATAATAAAGGGAAATAATTGATTCTGGCTAAATATTTCTTACTTAATGTTTTAGATTTGTTTGATAATATTTATTACCATCTCATTGTGGTGACAGGTGGAAGACACAGATGAAACAGAACATGTGTTTCAGTTTTATCTTATATTTTATTATATAAATGAAGTCACTTTTCTTTGCAGGCAGACAGAAGGTCTCTGGTTTGATTCCCACACCAGACCTTTCTGTGTGGAGTTTGCATGTTCTCCTCGTGTCTGTGTGGGTTTTCTCCAGTTTCCTCCCACCATCCAAACACATGCACTGATAGGTTAATTGGTTAATCTAAATTGTCCATAGGTGTGAATGTGAGAGTGATTGTTTGTCTATATATGTTCAACCCTGAGATGAACTGGAGACTCATACAGGGTGTACCCCACCTTCACCCATTGTAGTTGGATTAGGCCCCCAGTGACCCCATGACCTTAGTGAGGATAATTTGGGTTAAGACGATGAGATGAGATGAATATAGCACTTTTTTGGACACTCAAAGATGTTTTACATAACAAACAAGCAATGTATATATATATAAAAAAACTAAGCAAAAGACAGTTTGAAAAGATTAGTTTTAAGAAGAGATTTGAATGTGGAAAGTGGGTTTGACCTTTCAAGATTGCTTAAGGTCAAAGGTCAAAGGCCATTTTGAAGCCTCCATGTAGTTTCCTATCTGTCAACAATAGTAACTGAGTACTTAACACCAATGTTTTTGGAGTTAGGACCATTTAAAATAATGCAACCTTGATTTTGACCTTTCAAGGGCAATCAAGGTCAAAGGTCATGGTGTATTTTGAGTCAGATGCCAGGTTTCTTATATTTCATTAATATTAACAACATTTCTATTTCCTCTTGTTTTTCCGCTGTATTCCATATTATGTATTTATTGATTGATTTTAGAAATTGACAAATGACCCCTGACCTCTTGGGTCAACAATAGATCAAAATCTATACAAACAAGAAGCAAAATTGAAAGACGATAATTTTGGTGCTCATTGTAAATGTCTAAAATTAATAGTTGAAAATGATATACAAAATCTGATTTTGACCTTTATTGTGAAATTCCTGTGATCACTGTAGAAACACATTTTTGGTGACGTTAACCTTTGACCTACATTCATCAAAACTTCATAGGAATAGGTCCAGTACTTTTTTCATAAAGTTTCTGAGAAACAGATGGATAAAAAAAAAAGGAAAGGAACCAAACAATACAAAAAAGGAAATAGACAAACAGAGCTACTTCAGATACGCCTGACCCAAAACCCCAGACAGTTGATAAAATAATCATTTAAACTCTTTATTTTTGTAGAACGCTCCATCTGTGCCTATTGAATTGTCTGAGAATATTGGAATATGCTGACTACAGTAGGACTCGGGAAAAGCAAATAAAAGAAACATCATTAGATAAATAGAAAATATTCTTTAAATGTGTTTGTAGTTATTCAGAACATCGACATTTATTCATTATTAAAATGTAAATGTATTATTACTTTTTTCATTACATGTTCAAGGGCCCACATTTATAAGCTGAGGACTGTTTCTGTAATATCCTATTTCAAAAGAGTCTTGCAAATAAATTATTGATTGATTCTGTGAATGCATTCTAGGCCTGTTTACATGGGAGTTTTTATTCCTGTTTAATTCCAAATAAAAGTTAATTCCGCCTTAAGATGACCATGTTAATGTCTAATTCCAGTTGAAAAATATTAATTCCCAATTAAACTTAATTCCGATTGAAGTCATCGCTTTATCACGATGTTAATTCTGAATAAGATCATTCCTGTCACATGTAAACAGTTAATTCCGCTTTAACATTATTCCTATTATTCTGCACATGCTCCTGGTGTTGTCACAATGACGTACATATTTCACGTTGATGACGCAAATATTCCACATTAGAGTAGGAACATTTTCCAACATGGCTGTACAAAGCAAGCATTGGAGTCTCAGCGAAGTTAAGTATTTGATTGGAGAATTGGAAGAATTAAATATAATGGAAACAGTGCTCAACAAAACAGGAAGTGGATGTTTTCTTCCAGTAGACATCAAGACATCATGTGGGCATTCTGTCCAATCAGAACCCTCTGTACCCCCCCAACTCATAAAGCCCAATTAACTACAGCAGAATAAACCCATGTCCGGTGTAAATGCTTTTTCAGAATTAACATGTCCATGTAAACACGAAGGAAATAGCTTTAATTCCAAATGACTTTATTCAGAATAAATTATTCAGAATTAAAAAACATCATGTAAACATATGGACTCAAAATGTGTACAGTCGATCTATTATTCATTCACTCCCACATTCTAAACATGATACAGTCCAGAAACAAACAGAACCCACATGTAAGACTCACAGACCAGAATAAAGTTTGAACAGCTTTATTAAAATAGATAGAACATATACATGAAAACAAAATATGATTTCATTTGCATATTCAAAAAGAACTAGAAGGAGATAGAATTTATTTAATCCCACCTCTTCTCCAGAAAACATTCTTTTGTTTAGGTTGTTATCAACATCATATATTAAAAACATCTAATATCCTTGTATCAGTGCAGCTCATCTATCACCTTCACACACATGTTCACATTTATATTAACATATAGAGACAGTAAAAATAAATAAATACAAGGCAACACAAAATGAATACACAATAAAGTAAACAATGAGACAAAGTGAACAACAACGATCAAAGAAAACATAAACAAACCCACACACCAAAATAAATAAATTAGAGCTGTGCTTTTAACACATTAATGTGGATTAATCAATCATTATGATTGATTCTATTATAAATATTAACACAATTAAATGGAACAGTTCTTTATCGTTATTTTGTTAAAACTGTTGATGACGTCGAGTAAATATGCTAATTGGATATATATTATTTTTGCCTTTTTGTTTTGGATATTTATTACTATTTTTTACTGTTTTTTAGAAGAGTTTTTAAATATGTTTTAGATATGTCATACTTTTTGCGTGTGTGAATATGTGTTGTGTATATACTTTTTTTCTTGAATTTATTCATGTCATTTTTGTGCATTTTGAGACAGAACGGTTGACTGATATAAAGTGACTTTTTTTGACTTTTTTTTTTCACTGGATCACTTCCAGCTTTAAATATCACATTAACATGAAGCACACTGTGCATCACTCAGTCATTCTGTTAGCACTAAGGCCTTGCCTAGTTTGGACAAACATGTTAAGTGTATAGACAGTAATATAGATTAAAAATTAACATTCAGTCATGATTAATTTAAATTAATCCTGTGATTAATCTGATTTCAAAATATAACCACTTGACAGCTCTAAAATAAATAAATGAATAAATACATTTTAAAATAATAAAATGAATTAGTACTCATGTGTTCCTTTTTAAAGCCTTTCTTCAGTTTTATTCTGTGTAGAAGTGAATAATGGCCCAGACACCAGGAGGTGCTCTGAATTGCAGCCATTTACATTGCAAAATAATCACAGTCATTACCGTATCATACTTTAAAAAAACATCCACCTACCAACAGGTGCAGCTCGTAGGATCAGCAGGAGCCTTGACTTCCAGAAGCGCAAATGGATGACATTTGTGCAGTCGATTTAGATCCTCACAGTTGGACTCACTCATTACATCAACCACCAAACCTGAAAAACTCTGACGCTCGACAGCACAGATGTCAAACTCAGTGAAGTTCAGGTTCCATATTCAACCCACAATTACCTTAAATGGACCAAACCAACAAAATAATAATATAATAACATGTAAAGTATGTCAGCTCTAACCTTTCTCTATGTTTTACTATGAAAAATTTAAAAATAGATTATAACAATATTCACATCTATAAACTATCCTTTAAAAATGTGAAAAACATGAACAACCTGGAATTTGGTTTATTTATTTATTTATTTATTTAGAGCTGTTAAATTATTTTTAAAAATAAATAATCAGATTAATCACAGGGTTGCGTTGGATTAGTGTTGTTTAATCGTGATTAAATATATATATTAGTTGTGTTTCATTTTCAATCAGCAAACATATTGTAGACAGAAGTGGAAAAAAATTCTGTACTGAATATATATATATATATATATATATATATATATATATATATATATATATATATATCCAAAACATATTCAAAACGTCTTCTAAAATACAGACTAAATTCCACACTATAAAGACTATAAGGTGCATTGTCAATGAATGGTTTTTATTAAGGCTTTTCATGAGGTGCACTAAGTGAAGTCAAAATGATGAGATAAAAAGTCAAAATTATTAGATAAAAAGTCAAAATGATGAGATAAAGGGCGGCACGGTGGTGCAGTGGTTAGCACTCGTGCCTCACAGCAAGAAGGACCCTGGTTCAAATCCCACACCAGACCTTTCTGTGTGGAGTTTGCATGTCCTCCCCGTGTCCGCATGGGTTTTTGCCGGGCACCCCGGTTTGCTCCCACCATCCAAAGACATGCACTGATAGGTTAATTGGTTAATCTGAAATTGTCCATAGGTGTGAATGTGAGACTGATTGTTTGTCTATATATGTTCAGCCCTGCGATGAACTGGCATCTCATACAGAGTGTACCCTGCCTTCGCCCATTGTAGCTGGATTAGGCCCCCAGTGACCCCCGCGACCCTAGTGAGGATAAAGCGGGTTCAGATAATGAATGAATGAATGATGAGATAAAAAGTCAAAATTATTAGATAAAAAGTCAAAATGATGAGATAAAAAGTCAAAATTATCAAGTAAAAAGTTTAAATTATCAAATAAAAAATCAAAATGATAAGATAAAAAGTCAAAATTATTTGATAAAAAGTCAAAATTATTAGATAAAAAGTCAAAATGATGAGATAAAAAGTCAAAATTATTTGATAAAAAGTCAAAATTATTAGATAAAAAGTCAAAATGTTGAGATAAAAAGTCAAAATTATCAAATAAAAAGTCAAAATTATTAGATAAAAAGTCAAAATTATTAGATAAAAAGCCTAAATTATTAGATAACAAGTCAAAATGATCAGAAATACAAAATAACAAACCTACAGGTGGCCTCAGACTTTTTATAGTTCTGTATGTATTTCATATTTAAGTGGAAAAATGACCTCCATTTAAAGAGCAACAAATCGCTGTGAACATATTACAGTCAAGACCATAAATGACCAAATGGTTCCTTTTAAAGTTCTGAACACAAAAGTTATTTCTTCTATAAGCTTGAATTTCAAAGAAGAAGCTATAACTTGTCCTCACTGAAGCCTTACACAAAAACCACACAGTCCCAGGAGTTTTTATTTATGCTTATAATTTATTATCCTTCGTCAAAGCTCTGCTGAATGTTTTATACCAACTGCTGTGCTCCTTATTATTTGAGCTATATATGTGATTCTGTTGTAAAAGAAATGTAGTGACTCATTAACAGAAAAAAAATGAATAAAACATCACTCCACAACAAACAAAACAACAACAACAACAACAACAACAACAAAAGCCAAAACGACAGCCTTTAGCTTTTAGTATCCCCCACTGAAACTCCAAAACAAACGGGAGAGGCTGCATGCTTTCCCAACGTTCCTGCCTACAGGACATTTTGTTTGCGTCACCAGAGAAACAGAAGAAACAAGTCACAAAAACCAGAGCGTGTGCACGTGACAAAGACTCAGAAAAACATCTGTAACTGTGTAACTGTTAGAGCATCGACTTCACAATGTATACATGTCATATCACAGGTCCTGCAGTTATTTATATTTATTTTTTATTATTTTTTATTCATTTGTATATTTTAATTTATTTATATTCATTTATTTTTATGGATTTATTATTTTTTATTTATTAACATATATTTTTTTATATATATTTTTTTTACATTTATTTTACATATTTAATTATTTTTAATGCATTGCTTGTTGTCTATTATGTAAAGGGTCTTTGAGTGTCCAAAAAAGTGCTATATAAGTTTGAGGTATTATTATTATTATTATTATTATTATTATTATTATTATTATTATTATTATTATTATTATTATTATTATTATTATTATTATTATTGATAATAATAATAATAATAATAATAATAATAATAATAATAATAATAATAATAATAATAATAATAATAATAATGATAATAATAATAATAATAATAATAATAATAATAATAATAATAATAATAATAATAATAATAATAATAATAATAATAATAATAATGATAATAATAATAATAATAATAATAATAATAATAATAATAATAATAATAATAATAATAATAATAATAATAATAATAATAATAATAATAATAATAATTTGTCTTTTTTATTTATTTATTCATTCATGTATTTTTTTTATTTTTTTTTTGACATTTTATTTATTTATTTATTTATTTTTAATTATACACACATGTTCCATTTACAAATAATATTCAAATAGTTTCCAAGGAATTTCAAATAGTGTTTTGGACCAAAAGTCACATCCCAAATGTCAACATAACGATGCCATTGCCAGAACTTTCCAATCTTCTCAAAATGACATCATTGTTGATGGTACCATGTGGATGTGGTGCTGAAATGATTACAAACTTTATCGGATTCACTCAAACACGCTGGTGCAGTAGTTAGCACTAGTGTGTCACAGACAGAAGGTTGCTGGTTCGATTCCCACACCAGACCTTTCTGTGTGGAGTTGGTTTCCTCCACTTTTCATGCACTGATCAGTTAAATGGTTCATTTAAATTGAGTGTAAGACTGATTATTTGTCTATA